>JAYRBW010098037.1:0-20031 GCA_036023295.1 Invenusta paracnida | reverse complement strand
ATCTTCAGTATGGAGCCCAGATTTAGCATACATTGTTGCAGGATTTTTTCAATCAATTAATCAATTAATAAACTACGCACAATATAGATATTACAGGATTTTTCGGGGAAACAATGAAGCCATTTATTCGGGCGCTACGCGCCCTCAAAATTCTGTAATATTATCATATTATTGTGGTATCTTAAAATTAATACGCAATTTATGAATTAATTATTTAAATGTTCATGGTTTCGTATTATATTTTATTTGAACCTCAAATTTGTGTTTTGCTCAAAACTCTTTTTTACGTTAGCTGACTATAATCTATTTATTAATGTGGAAATATAATGTAAAACCTCAGTATTCAATATTTTAGAAAGTGGATTTTTATTATATTTTGATCTGGTCGTACTTTACGTTCGTTCAAGTGTTTATTTTATTATGTTAAGGAAATGATTGATTACTACTTTGTTATGTAATTTCTGTATGTCGCTGCAATTGGTTTCAAGTCTATTGTTCTGTGAATTTACTATTTGAGACGTATTTAAATTGCACAAAGCTAAAAGCATGAATTATTAAAATCAGTAGATAATTTATATAGAATTGCGATATATTGTCAAGAGCATTGTTGGGCTTATTAACACTTATACAATCGCGTAGCCATCTGTAAATTGAAAGGTTCCACGTGACATACTGCAGCAATTTTTTTATGTTAGTTATAATTCAATATTTTAATATAGTACCTATGTTACACAATTGTACATTAAATTAAATAAATTGTCACAGCTTGTGGTCTATTCTTAACCTCATCCAATTAAAGTGCCTTTTATGAGCAGTGCTGTCAGCGTTCATGTGCAATGAAAATTAGGGCTTGGCGTTTACTAACCTTTCACTATATAATTAGACATTAGAAATGCACAGTTTTCCTGTTATTAACATTTGCAATAACATAGATACTATGAAAGGACACAGTGATGCAGAGCCAGGAATTTAAGCCTAATTTTGATCTTAGTATATTCATTGGTAACGTGTAATTCTAATTAAATGATCTGGTCAATTGCATGTGAATGCTTTAGGCTCTTATAGTTGATATTTAAAGTTTTAAATAAATCATATAACGTCTGATAGTGCATGAAATTTTATTTCCTCAGAGATTAAAATGTAAACTATATTTGTTCCTATTATATCTACATAGATCTATATCTATTTATAATTTTTTGCACGTGTGTGTTCATAAATTTTGCTCGCGGCATTAGCAATATTCCGATTCACAGTTAAAGGTACTGTTAATGGAATTTATTAATATAATCGCAGTGAACTATAAATTAAATTGCTTTGATCTATGGAAATTATAATCTACTGCATACGTAATATGAATGCTGTAATTAATGAAGACCTAACTTTAAAAAATTCATTAATATTCTCTATTCCCTATCATATTCTCTATTCTCTATATTCTAATATTAACAAATTCTATTTTACACTTTTTCCAACTCTAGCTAATTAATATTTCAATTTTATCAATACCGTTACCTCTGCTGAGTATTAATGCTCTATACAAATATACAAATCTTTATAGCATAAAACCTGGTGAAAATCATTATTTTAATTTCCTGAAAACGTGATCTTTAAAGGAGCTAATACATTAGTGTTTAGCAATTTATATATTTAATGTTTGACGTTCTTTTAAAAGCGGTTTTGGGTTATCATTTTGAATATTTATAAATAGAAAAATAAATTTTTATTGACCATATAATTTAATAATTTATGTGGAAATGCGATCTGCTTAGTCGTTTTAGCTCAATATTATTCAAAATGACCACAAATTATAAAACATTGACCTTACAAATTTGGCTCATTGCTCCTAAGAGAGAAATTACTGTAATCTGATTGATGTACTCTCAATATTTCTTACTAATCGGTGGCGTACCTGAAAATACTCTCAGGATTTATTTGATATATATTTAATTATAACCATATTTACCGATAGATTTCTAATTTCTACCTTCTTCTGGGATATACAGATATCTTCTTTAGTTGCATTAATCACTGGTCGATCTAACATCAGTGACTGTTTAAGTTCTTCTATCTGATGCTATGTTAGTGGGTGCAGGATTTACATACGTCATACAAATATCAACCTCCACGGTCTAAACTTTAATTCTCTCCTATATCGGTATTTTGCGAGACTACTGCAGAAATTTTTATTTTTAAGAAAGTTTAGTTTATTAATATATACGTATGATGTTAAAGATCTATGCTCTACTACGACTGTTCAAATTGATTATAATCAGTCTAGAAGAGTAATGACCGGTTTTGAAATAAGCGCCATATAAGCCAACACTATTTCTACAGCTGATGAAGAGGTTGGGCTGTTCTCTTTTTTTTAATGTTTTATTTTTCTTAGAGTATGATTGATTATAATTACAGTGACTATAATATGTATGTACACGAACATATACATATATGCACAAGTGATTAATCAAATTATTCTCCATTTTCAACTCGTTTGCAGTCATGTATTTTTTTAGTACAAGCTTATAAAGTTTTAACCAATTTATGTTTTACAGTATACCTTAAGTATTTGTTTGAATTTGTCATCGTTTTTAATACGAAACAGAATCTAATTACCAAGTCATAAAGTCATACGCACAGCTATATAACGTACTGTAAGATTTTGAAACTGTTGGTTAAACGTGTTCCAGTTTATTACTTAACTCCGTGAAAGTAATAATTCCATACATAACATATATTTAGGTTTACTTTTTCTTTTAAATATTAAAATAATTATTTATATCGTAAAAATGTAATGTTTTAGAAGTAACTTGTTAGATAAAGTATTCTAAATAACCAGATGAAAGCTAATTTTTCTACGATATCTATTAAAAAACACTTTTCTTCAGCAATGATCATCTTCATTTATATTAGTACAGTTCATGTATATAATATAGAAAATATTATAACTATAAAAATACTCGTACATTAGTGTGCTTTAAAGTTTAGTGTCTCATTTAATCCTGTTTACGATGGAAATTTCGGAAGCGTCCGATATACAGATAACTTGGCTTATTTACGTGGACCGGACGAATTCCTTCCATATTATATATTAAATCCCAACCTAGAAACCCACCACAATCTTTAATCTATACCTTTTTATCTATGTGCACATAAAATTGTATTTCAAACATTGTTTTATTAAAATGACAAAGGAACACACAGATGCATATACATTGACAAACATTTTAATTATTTATATTTATCTAAATCTAAGCACATCAGCATACAGCACACCAGGTTCTTCCGGTAATAGTGTTTGAAGTGCATGATAATCCCGGCGTTGGCAGGAAAGATTTCAATGCAACGGGTTAATAAAGTGGAGCATAAAGAGGCGCTCGCTATCAGAATAAAATCTCTTCAAGCATGACTTGAAAAGTTCTCCGGTCGCCAGCTAGGTTTTGGAGTTAGTGTTCGAGAGTCTTCCAGTGACTGTTTTTACAGCATTGCGGGCTCTGGAACTTGCTGATGGAAGCAGCTCGAGATACTTCTCGCGTTACTGTTTGTTTATTCTTCGCTTGTTATTAAATAAAGAGACAAACTTACATTTTCCTTTGATTATACTTATTTTCGAACTTTTTCTTTAATATAGGAGAAATTCCACATATCCTAATATTTCAGGATGTCTCTTGAATGTCTCTTTAATTTACTCGGGACCAGCGAATTTCCTTCTTTATGTTCGAAATTCCTTAAAATCAAATTTATCAGTAGTGGGGAGCAGGGGTGAGAGATACAGTAACTTGCTCTGTAGTATATTACATTAGCAATAAGAAAAACGAAAAGTTATTTCATACAATTTGAAATTGTTATTTGTATTACGTAATATACAATTTAATGGATGAACAAATTACATCATGAACATTGATTAGAAAAGTCGTTTTTACGTGTTTTCGACAACCGTGTGTTGTCAGGCAGCGATTATTAATTAAATTTTAATCGCTTTATAGAAGTTATAATTTAATTTTAATACAAGCACTTTCATGTAGATACTATTACAAATTTGATCAAGAATTAGGATTTTATTTCTATTCATTACAAGTTTTTAATTGAACATTTCGGAGAAATCAGATTTTTAAATGTGACATGCACAGTAATAAAATGTAATCATTATTTCAACTTTTTTTGTATTGTGGATACTCACGTATCATTGAGCTTTTAAAACTATTGTTAAATAGTTTTAATAAATAAAATATAATTTAAAGTGTATTTTTGCTTGAAATTTTTTCATATAAAAAACAGCTTCATGATATTTTACTGAATTGTCAGGTTACTGAAAGCCAGGTTTTAGTTTCCTCTAGTACGTTTTATTTTCAAATCTAATGTATAAAAGTCCTATTTCTATAACACACCAGGTACCTACCTAGACTGACTTGTTATAGTCCTGTTATTTTTAACCAAATAATAAAGTTATATTGATTTCTCAGACGAAAATGGGAAATCTTTTTTTCCTGAACATGAGAAGTGATTTGTTTTTAATGAAATCCATTAAAGTCACCTCATTTACAGACACCCTTGAAACTTTTAAAATATTTATCACTTGGTTAAATTGCTTTATTTTTGCCCTTAGACGTCTTTAACAATATAGCAGCCATGTTTTATTTTAATTTTTATGTGTGCCTACTAAAAAGAAATGCTATGTCACCGGAATCTGAAAGACCAGTTTTATTATTATTGCGAACTATATATTAGAATATACGAGAGCATTCTTAAGTTTATTTTCATAAAGTAAGTCATCATCTTTTCTTCATTTTCCCTTTCAATGTTCCATTGATATACATATATAATAGCATGTACTTATTTCAAAAGGAAATGAAAATCCATAAAAATTTATTTCTAATCCCTAAAAATAATACTTTTTGGTTTAATTACAAACCATAGTGACACGTTAATGCAATAATATTTTCCAATTTGTATATGTCTATACTGTATTATTTAAATCTTTGTCCCACATGAATTATAATTTTTAAATCCATTTTTTGTATATATATTATGTTTCAAACAAACATTTGACTGTTAAATCATACATTTCTTATTTCATATATATGCATCTACTAAAAATAAATTGCCATATATCAAGAAAATCCCATGTAAAAAATAGATTTCGCAAGATATCAATTATACAATCCTCTAATAATTTAGTTTTGTTACTCTGTATATATTTATATATTTATTTAAAACAAACATGACATTTAACACTTGCCGGTATATATATTTTCTAATTAGTATTTTTTAAATATTCATAGTTTCCGCATATTGAGAACATTTTAATTCAAATTAAGTATATGTACAACAAATATATATATATATGTAAATATATATGTAAATAATTAACTTTTTAATGTACATAATTGACTTTAGCATTTTTACGGTCGGGTTATCTAAGTAAAGCTGCCTATAGTTAGCCTTGAATTTATGCCTCATTAAAGCGATGCACACTGGGAAGGAAATGTATCTTCGAATACATCTTTCCTCTTCAGTGCCTATTTTATTGATGTCCCCCACCTGGAATTACAATTTATTTGTCATCTTCGTCACTGACTGCTACATCGAGATGTTGGACATTTATACCTTTATATTAAGGAGTTAGAATATAAAATGGGCGAAATTCGCGTTTCATTTCTGCCTCGCTTTTGTATAAGCGAATTATTTATGAAGATTTAAATGTCAATGTGTCTTCACGTTGACCAGTAACTCTGCTAGCAATATTTGTACTTTGACAAAGGTTACATAATTAATATTTCCAATAAATTTATACTCCATTATTCCGGAAATGCGTAATATGTCTTTCTCACTATGTATAAGGTAGCGATAACGTGACCGTTATTATATATATTTCATTCTATTTTACTTTATACCTTTCGTTTAATTTGCAAGTTTTAGAGCAAATTTAACTATAAGTTGAAAATATCATAAAATCTTTAAAAAAAACAATGTTACGTTTCTCTAAGATAACAAAAACAATGCCTAATGTTTTAGCTAGTATAGGGATCTTCAATTATCTCACACATTGCTGACAAAATTTGGGGTGTCAATATTATACGCTCTAATTGGTTTTGAATTATTTTTAGTCATTTTAAACTATTTTACACCACATAATTCAAGTAATTAATTTTGTTTAGTAGTAATTTTTATTTTTATTTGCTGCTTGTAATAGGTACATCAATTTATTTGAGTAAAAATATTATTAATTAATAAAAACTACTTTAAATAGTGATCTACTAATGTAAATAAAGTGATTAATGCTATTACTGATGAATATTTTATACATAAATATATGTTTTTTTATAATTTTTATAAACATATCAATATATATCAATATTATGTATAATAATTGATTTATTTCATTATATGTTTGAAATAAAGTAAAGACATTGTTTTACCGATCAATATTTGTTTTTATATAGTAAATAATTAATTAACAAACTGTCACTTTTATAAACTATCATTTTAGTATAGTAAGACAAATTTTGTCGAGTGGACGCGACCATAGAAGATAGGATCTAATAAGGAAATCCGCTATATTCTCTCCCCTTCCCTATTGGCCAATCAGCGAAGAGGAAGTCTCCGAGGCGGCCCGTCTCTCTCTGCGCTCAGCGACCTTCAACAACTGGGTGTGGAGTGAAGCCCACCTGCTCCGTCTTGTCCGTGAGATGTACGTGGAGTTGGGCCTGGCCTCTGTCTCAGCCTATTCTTCTTCTGACACGTCACCCGATTCAGTGGGAGGCCAGGAAGATGAGAGAGCTGGAGGGGGTCTGTGTGGTCTGGATGCGCGGGCACTGGACCTCTGGCTCATTGAGATCTACCGACACTACAATCGGGTTCCCTTCCACAACTTCAAGCACGCTTTTATGGTCACTCAGATGGTGAGGGGAATATTTCCTATATATCCATCAAATATTCCTGGTATATGTTTTATTAATTTGCATGCTTTGTTTATTATATTATATACCAAATAGTTTTTTTAGTAGAGGGCCACTTCGCAATAATAATTATAATAATTAAGAATAATATTATTATAATATATAATTTAATGGGAAACAAAATATCTCTCAAATAAACACTATTTCTTAAAAATAGAAACAATAGTAAATATTGTTAAGTTTTCATTTTATGTATATACTTATATATACAGAAGTTACAAGCCAATAACTTTCGCCACTTCGCTGGAAGTTAGAATTAATTTTGCAGTCAAAAATGTGTATCGATCCATGATTTGCCCTTTATAATTTCGGAAATAGTGTAATAATTAATTTTCATCTTTAAGACTTATGAAAAACAAACATTTCCAGCAATACTTAATTATGAATCGGGGAAGAACTTTTACAACTGAACCTGATCAATGTTCCGATATTGCACGTAAGGTAGAGTCTATTAGTTCTGTTCATAGGGTGCGTGTTAGCCGACTATATATGCACACCGATCCATCCAATCGCTTCTCTATTTTAATCGTAGGGCGCATCCTCCCTACTTTCATTTTATACTTTGATTGACTTTGAGCTGCAATCTTTACTTGGGATCGACTACTTGCCCCATCAAACTGCTAATCTATACGTTTTGTTCACTCAGCTCACTTTATTAACTTCACTCAACCAATTACTCAATCACAAAGAGAACGTTGGTGTACCTATACATAACTTTCTTGTCATATGATCAGTTTTTTCTCTTTTTTGATCCCAAGTTTGGCTGCTCTTTAGGCTGTGTAAAACATCTATTCATTATATTGGTGACCCTGAATTTTGTAATACTTCCGGGAAAAAGATTCCAGGTTGTATGACTTGGATTTTATATATAAGTATACATTAAATAGTTAGTTTCAATAAAAAGTACACTTAACGAAAGAATAAAAGTATGTTTTTAATACATATTTTGTAAAAAAAATAGTGTAAAACTGTTTAGAATTATTTATTTCTGCATTTCGTGATGATTTTATTTGTTGCAGATTATTTGCGCGGATTCCATTTTTAATTTACTCGTTTTTAACCATTTTCTTGTGTTTTATAGTATTGTTTGTTTAAATTTTGAGTTTCATAATTATGCACTCATTGAATATTTAAATTCTATAATTTGCAAAATTATCTTTTAAAACATAATAACATAGAACGTAAGAATTGTTTCCGTTTTTGTGAAACATCTATTTAAAGGCATCCTAATCTTTTTCATGTATACATTTGGTTTTATTTCTATTGTATTAACAATAGATTTTTTTTAATGCTTCAAAATTCTGACTTTAAATAATAAAGTCTATCCATCTAGCTCTAAATCGTGTAGTATGTTTTGGTATAAAACTGTTAAATTAAATGACAAATGAGTAAAGTATGAGTAAAATTAATTCAGTAATTTTGTATGCTATATAATATAGTATGACTATCTAAAATCCATAATATATAGTGTAAACAAATTGTTATTCAACATTATTAATAGTTGGCGCCAATGTGTCTCGGGCTTTATTTTAAATGTCTGCTGTTTACGATTTATTTTATCCTTCTATTCACAAGCACTAATGTATCTTTGATTCAATTGACTGCATTGTATTTCTATATCGCACGCCAATTCCCAAATTATAGTCCATGTGGTATTCATAAACTTGTATTTTGACTGTGTTAATTAATATATGGGATACATGCCATCATTACCATTTAAGCAAAAGGGAACTGTGCAAACGCCCTTACAACGCATTCATGCGTACACTTAATAACTGAGTTCGACGTCTAGTCGGCAAACAGTTGAAATTGTTAGAGAAGAATACGTCGTGTTCCTTCCATCCGCCCGATTAGCATACATGTGAGCAACAGTTTGAGGCTTGCGGGATGCAACGATAGTACAATTACTATGTCCTCAGCTAACCTCCAATTTACTAGTCTAGAGAACATGGTAGAAACTCGGTGTTTTTAATTTCACGAAGGAGAGAAATTGTTTGAATTTGTTAATTGATATCCCATCGAAACGTCTTCTTTGCCGAATTTAACTCAACAGTCATTCACATCGCAATTAAATCAGACAGTTCAAATATTTTCTCTTTCACATAACGCTGCGGGTGTTTTTTTTAAGTATATTACTAGAAGGTTAGCACCTTTGAAATTTCGCAGTATGTATGTATCATGTGGGTTTCATTGTTTACTTGCAGGCTGGTAGCTCGCGTACAAATATTCTTTTTCACATGTCAGGGAGGGCTGCTTGAATCAAATGTACGGCATAATCGTCTCAGACATGGGAATTCATCCCTCATCTTGTATAATTACTGTCGAATTGTTTATTATTTGCTTCATGACTCTGCAGCACATGTCTTATGCCTGAGTTTTCTCTTTGCACATAATCCTGCATGTATACAACTATCACTGTGTAGGAGAGCGACTGTAGTACTATAACATTTATTGTGTGTTTGACAGGCCAATTAAGTCATATGTGACATGTATGTACATGGGATTATGACTGTATTTTGTGGCAGCATCTCAAACTGGAACATTCCAGTTCGTGCTTAATTATCAAAACAATGGCTGTTTATTGCTATATAGACATATTTTAAAATGATGACCATTTTACTGTCCAAAATCTAGTATAAAAGGTTTTGTTCATGATTTAATAGGTTAAAAGTATTTATATGAATTAGGTTTGTTCTACTTATCCGGATAATAATAGAACAACAAAAGAGTATCTTCTCGGATAAAATGTTTATTACAAGACTGCAGACGTTTTCCTACGTTCGTAGCTTCATCAGTGCAAAAGTAAAATGGTTACAGCTTACAAGTCGATGATATGTCAAACAACGAATGTGTTACGATTATGCTATTCTTGGAAATATGACTCACAAGTGTAATTTATCAGGAATAAAAATGATTATGTAATGAATGGTACTACTGATAATAAGGTTAGTTACTTACACAATTTACAAAAAGTTTACACAAACATAACTTGCAGGCTGTCAACTTGATATTTAGAAGATTTTCACCGTTGTTGTTCAACATTTCTTCTCTTTGTGTCGTTTCGGAGGTCACGGTGAAGGGCCCACCATGTGTACCGAAAACTGTCTTTGGGTTCAGAAGTGGTCTCTGACTGTGCTGAAACCTGGGCCGTTGATGTGTTCACAAACTTTGATCGATCATATGCTTTGTCTCTCCAATGTATCGATGTTGACAATAGCTGCAAGTAATTTCATATATGAGAAACTTGGATGATCATTGGTTCTTCACCTCGGCAGTCTGGCATGTTGTGCAATTCGGTAGACATAAGGTTTTTTCTTTAGTGGCTTGCCCGCATCGAACCAAAGTTTTACTTTTTCACTCAGGCCAGTTCGGCGTAGAATTGCTTGAAACCTTCGTTTGATTATTTCGTTGATGTAGGGACATTTTACGTATGTAGGATTGGTATTCGTTTTGTTTGATTGGTTGTCTTAGGATTTTGAAAAACAAAGGCGACATTTGTTCAAGAATCTTGTTGGATGTCCATTATTTTTGAATCAATCAGCTATTAAATTAGTACAGTATGTAGTGTTCTCTTCAATGGTAGATCGGTTGATAGCTCTTCTGAGTTCTCCAATCACTGTGGCTTCTTTCGGGGATAATGGGCTATTTGAAGACCAGGGATTAACCGTACCACTGTGGATGGGCTTGAAATATAAACATGATTCGAACTTTCCATCTTGAGATAATTTGACTTCACAGTCTAAGAAAGGTAAATAACCTTGTTCGTCTTATAATAAACATTTTATCTGATAAGATACTCTTTTGTTTTTCTAAAAGTATTTAATGTACAATATGTGTCTATAAACATGTAATAAATTTCAGCTTAAGTTATGTATCTATTGATTTTCGCAATTTGCAGTTAAATAGGAATATTAAAAATGATTATTTATTAAAAACATACCCATACCCGTCCATTATGCTTGTATTAGACATATTTTAAAAACTTTTTTTATTATAGATTATATAATTAATTTTAGTCATTTAAGTCATTTTTAAGAAAACCCTCACATTGCGTGACCTACAAGTTAATACTTAGCAGCGGATTTTTGTATACTTTTCATAAATCTTTTTATGGGAGAGTGAAATGTTTTCAAAATCAGGGCTTATTCGATTTATTAGGATTTTTGTTTTGATGTGTTAATATATGTAGATGTGTCTTCTGTTTAATTAAGGAAACGTAAATACCAAAAATGGTTTATGGGAATAGATTATTATGAATGGGACATTTTTCTGATATGCAATATTATATAGTGATTTAATGGACGAACTTTGTTTATAAAATTGGTTTAAAGGGGAAAATGTTATAAAGATGTTATTCAGTGTTTCAAGGTATATACCCAATTGTTTGTATATTTTGCAACAAATTGTAGAAATTATGAAAACAATATTAGCAGACTTACCTCCTGACTCTTTTTGTATGACTGATAGATATGGATTATATTTTGTTTATCTCTACCTAAATAGTCAATCAATACCTCACCGTGGTTGGCGCGTAGTTTAACTGAGTGAGGCAAAACATTCTAGATATAGATCTAATACAATATGAAAGAGAAATTTTCAAACGGGCAAATGTACATGACTTGAAGCACTGATATGAAAAGTAAAACTATACAAATGTGCGCCTGAAAAATATGATCTCTTTCGTATTGATACGGCGATAGTGGAGAAGAGTATAGATAAAGTTAATCAATGACATTCATTTCAGAATGTATACATTATATATAGTATCAATTTGGGGTTTTAGAATGTTTACCGAGACAATACAGATAAAGTAAGAGACTATTTTTGACAATACATTTTTACGAGAGTAATTTTTTACAAGATGTTATAGAATTTTTATTCAGGCGTAAAACAATAATTAACTTGCATTATTGCATTTTGGGATGTTTTTATAAAGTTTACTTATTATTAAAATGCTGCGAGGTCCCATCACATCTCATCCATCCCATCCCATTATTATTTACATTACCGTTATCAAAATATATTCTGTCTGCACTTAATAATCGATATAATTGATCCTTACTTACTTCCGTGTAATTCCATGATTTCGTTTGTCCCAACTACATCTTGTGCACTTTAACCGAATTATAGATACTGAAGGCGAATGACCGCTTCATATAGCTAGTATAATAATTGCAGCCCTTTTGTCCGTCGATATTTATTTTATCAACATAATATTTTAATTACTTTGCGTTGTCTGATATTCATATTATGCTAAAGGGTGTCTATAAATCTTTGCAAATATAAGCCTATTTACACAGTTGTTTAAACGTACCTATAATACGTGTATAATGATACACATATATATAAACGTATAATACAACATGCAAATAATTCTTGTACGAGACTTTAACCCCGTATTACATTAACAAAGATCCACGTTTCTTATATCCAAATTATAATAATAGTGACATCGTTTAATCGGTAAATCTCAGCGATATTGACTGTGATATTTGTTTCAGTTTGTTCAATATTAAGCCGGTATTTTTTAAATAGAATTAGGTTGTAATATACCCCACATAAGATTATGTGGCAACTATTTGAAATAATCAATAGCGAATCGTGATTTTTGTGATACATTCTATACATACACTATTTTTTATTTTGTTTATTAATTATTGTAATAGACATGTCACATTCTTTTCACTCTTGTCATTTGACAACTACATGTAACATTTTTGTCACTTAATAATTGCATGCCACATTTTTGTCACTAAACACTGCATGTTACACTTATCACTTGTCGACGACTTTTTATATTCTTGTCATTTCTCAACTCCCTTCAGATGTACTCAATCATCTGGCAAGCGAACCTCGTCTCAATTTTCAATCCTTTAGAGTTGACAGTCCTTCTCACAGCTGCCATTTGTCACGACCTCGACCATCCTGGATTTAACAACGCCTATCAGGTAAGACCGTCGTATCAAGAAAATATGTAGTTATTTTCTTCTGAAACTGAAAATCAGCCATGAAAGTGATGAAAGGTTTTTTTATTCGTTTACAATTATGAAATATCACAATATGAAGCGTCAGTATTTATAATTTGTTAACAATCAAAGAGAATACATTTTGTATTTTAAATATATTATAGATAGTATGATTGATTACCACATATTGGACAAATTTGATTTGTTTTACTCTTTTAACAATAACGCTAATTTTGTTGGAATAGAAGGTTTTTGCTGGTCTACAGCTGTAAATTTTTTTGTTAAGTCAATGATTTACAATCATATATTTTGTATAAATTTTTTTAAAATTCTTCACAAAATTGAGGATGTGTGCACTATGTAGTTTAGAAATTTTAGACTATATTTTACATAATTTACATTATGCAATCTGACATTCGTTAATTGTGGTGTTCATTTTACCATTATCAAACTAGCCATACCCGTAAATCATCGTTATCTTGGATTAGTTAATATATAAAATGAGGATGGTGGAGGGTTTTTCTGATGCCACATCTATCATCACTCGGCTTCCTCTTTCTTTCCGCCTAATAGATTAACGCTGGCACTCAGCTTGCGATGAGGTACAACGACCAAAGCCCACTGGAGAACCATCACACAGCGGTGGCTTTTGATATTTTAGCACGGACTACGGATCCTTTTACTGGATTGGTGGGAGAAAAGAGGAAGATGCTTCGAGAGGGAATAATCAGGTACGCTGATTGTCTAAAATATCAAACCCAAAATATGTTTATAGGAAGGTCGAAAGCTGTACACTTTTTTGGTTCATTCAATTAACAATAATGTGTTTTTTTTTATGGGACATATTATAATATTATTTATCATCTTTTAAAGCTTTACAATAAATTAATTAAATAACGCAAAATATTTTATTTATAAAAGAAATAGAAAGCCTGCGTTGCTGTACAAACTGTATTGTTTACATTATATATATATATATGGCATACCCCGTAATTAGTAGTAATACAAGGTGAGTTGCGAAATCGCTTAGCCGGGATATAATGTAACATCTTAATTAATTAGTCGCCATATGCTTAAACTAATCAACTGATGATTATCTCAATGCTGCAGCGCAAATCAGTTTGTTACAGTTTGTTAAACAAAACTTGTATTGTTTACACATTTTTGGAGATTCACTCCATATACTTGTATTACAAAGAATTATATTAGCAATATTAATATTTTATTAATAGAATAATATTTTTCATTTGCTAATTATAAATATTGACCTATTTTTGCTATCAAATCGCCTCGTCTAATCAGATGTATCCTGGCGACAGACATGGCCCGACACAGCTCCCTGCTCAGTGACTTCCAGACCTCTTTACCCCAGCTCAAAGCCACCCGGGTCTTCTCCAAGGAACAACGCGAGCTTATCATGATGATTCTCATCAAGGTTTCTGACATCTCCAACGAATCTCGTCCAATCGATGTCGCCGCTCCGTGGATCGATAATCTCCTCGAGGAGTTCTTCCATCAGGTCTAGTTTTTTTTCGATGTTTCTCTTTTTACAGTGAACTGTTTCGTTTCCACTAAATCTATTCATTACTTAAGAAAACTAGTTATATAATGCAGTTAAAATGTTATTATTTCAATTTGACGTATTTTTTATATGTGCTACTGTATTTGTATCAGTAATATTTTGTGAAAAATCGTAATAATATAACACCATTAACCTAATTTTGAATCTCCAGACGGACTTCGAAAAACAATCCAACCTTCCTGTGGCTCCCTTCATGGATCGAGAAAAAGTGACCAAAGCCTAGAGTCAGTGTGGCTTCATACAGTTTGTCATTCTCCCCCTTTTCGAGGCCATTGCCGAACTTTTCCCAGCTCTTCAGGTGAGTAAAGATGGATTAATCCCCTTATATTAGTTGCATAAGTCATCTGCATCAAGATCTATCTTCCTTTCAGGCTACAATTGTACTTCCAGCCCGTCATCAGCTTGAATACTACGCCAAGTTAGCCCAAGAGGTCACAGACTGATTCATTTGTCTGGTAACTGCAGTAATTTACTCATTATTCTCGATTGATTCTCATGGAGACTCAAAATATATCGATGGCGGGGCCCAGTTTTTATAATATACTTTCCTGCCCACTATAGTAATTTATTAACATCTCATTTGTCACTACTTTATCCGGAACAACCAATTAGCTTTCGATGTACCTATTTTGAAGCGGAACTGCTTTGATACGCTAATATCGTCTTGTATTTTTAAAGTTTATATAATTTTTAAAAATGTGTTTTCATTATTTTATTAAACAACCAAATGGAACACATGATTCTGGTCAAGTTCGAATTTAATTAGATTAACTAAACAATGTATTATTATGCTTTGGATTATTTCGTTAAGCAATTACTGCATCAAAGCAGCCGCTAATGGATAATCAACAATATGCTATTGTCTTCATTATTTGAACCCTTTGTACACATATTTTTTTTGTTAATACGTTCCTTTGACAATTTACATACAACAGAATAATATGTTCCAATAACCTATTTTACGTAGCGGATAAATTTACTAACTTGTTGGATATTTTTTCATTCTGTATATATTAGTATATAACAATTCCTATTTCTACACTGATGCTGCAGTTAACAATACTTACATAGTAATAATAAAGCGTCACTTTTTCCGAATCATCAATTCATATTACAAAGTATTTCATTGTATTTTGTACACTTGTATCATGCTACTAAGAAGTAATATGCCACTATTTATAGCTAGAATTTGAGAAACTTGCGTTGCAAATATGCTAATGCCTGCAACATATTTTATCTACATTTACGTGTAAAATTAATATTACGTGTTTATTTATTTGACAATCTTTCTGTTAAAATCCCACTCACAAGTCTTCTTTCAAATCATGCTTATACTCACAATTTTGTACTGTAAAATAAACTCAGCCTACTCACATTGCTGCTATTTATACTAGGTACTTACTCATTGAGACTGTCCTATAAGCACGCAATAAACTAAGATCTTAAAAACTGAAGCGAGTTGTGTAAGTAGTGAGTGTACCTATCTCCCATGTTGTCCGAAATTTTGTATTCTTTCTTCATTTGTATATCGGTTTCATATATATTTCCGATCGATACTTTTCACTGTGAAATATTTATTAACACGTACAAAATTTTTCAATATACTATTCTAAATATAGCTTACATCTGTATATCTATTCTGAAAGGTAACTAACACATGATATACATATACGAGTTATATCTGTTATTTTGTGTTATACAGTGTATTTTTCTTATATTGTATTGAACATATTGTTCAAAATATTGATGTGTATATCTTCTATTCATGCTTAACGACATTTTATCTTAATAATCTTTTGATCAAATTTTGATTTGTCCCGTTGTACTGACAATCTTAACTAACAGAGCATTATATTCTGTTAGTTAAAGTATACATGTATAGTCGTGGTTATCTGGGAAATGTAATGAATCTACTTACCAGAATATTACATATATAACTATAATAGTGATATATTATAGACAATACGTGATGTAATCATTTTTATATATTTGTTTAATGGAAAATACATGTATGCCGTGGTTTAAAAACTAACAATCTATTTTCTTTTAACTCCACGATTTTACTATGACGATTTAGGGATGCTAATATGATATTTATGTATTTAATATATAGAGCTTATAACAGTTGTTAATTATTTTAAAATAGCTCATACTGAAATCATTACTACAACAAAATATATGAGTAAAATCATTATACTCATATAAAGCTATTTTCAATATATATTTTGTTTTTAAAAATGTAATCACCAGTACAATTAAACACGATCTTTAACTTATTGTGCCTTGACGCATAATAATTGTTTACTATTTGCTCGTTTACAGATGTATCAATCACGCGTATATAAAAAAATTGGAAATTAAAAATATGTTCTTTATATATAAGTGTGTAAACAATTAAAGCGATATATTTCCAAATATATTGATGTATCATTATTCAATAGGATCATATTCAACTATTTACGTGTTTAAATAAAAAATAATTCAAACTGATTTAATTATTAGAAAAGGGCCTGTATATATGCAAAGATAATATACAAAATGAATATCTAAGTCAATTAAAATGTAATAATTTATATTTTATACTCAATATACTATATATGATCACTAGCACAATGGAAGTCATGATAAATATTCTATTTCCAATTTTAGACTCTAGTTTATCATAACATGTCCTTTGATTGACATTTGATTTTTAACTGAAACTCATGTTACACATACAACTAATTACTTCTATATTTTAAAACATTACTTAGTCATATATACGAAGAATAACTTTAAAAGGCTTATTTTGAAGTTCTGGATATTTATTCTATGGTAGCCATATAATACCACACTGGTATTCGTGCACCCACTCTATCTATCAACTCAGTCTTTCAAAACTATTGCTGCTTATAGCTGTCTTTCGTATTTCAAATACATCAGTTCATTGATAGATAGTGGATGCCCTATAATCCATGTGGTAATGTATACATCACAGAGTGGGGATAGAATAGAATAGTCTATCCCTACTCTGGTATACATGATTAACATCGGAGTGTTTATTTAGATATACGCAATAAACTGTATAGTGCATTAGTACATTTAGGAATTACGATTTGACCTGAATATAAATGATGTATTATTTTTACCACGTTTACAAAGTTAAGGCCAAATCTTTGAAATAATTAAAAACATTATTTTCTTCAACAACCTATTTGAAATTAGAAAAATGTTTATAGCGTTTAACGCAACGTAAATAAATAAAACAATCAGTTACGCTGTCTATTTGGTTTCTTTTTTTCTATATATCTAAACGTACATCGAAATGCGCCAGACACACCTTTTACATATAATCTAAATGACTGTCCCATTTTAATGTCCCTGTTAAAAATCTCAAAACAAGCACCAAAGTCCCACTTAAACATACATATACCAGGCGAACAATGAAATATAATTTAGAAAACTGTCACGACATGTTAAAAGTGGCTTAAAACATAATGTAAATCTATTTAGCAAGCCAGTTACATATTTAGCAGCATAGATATGGATTATATTTTGTTTATCTCTGTAGATATACCTCAGCGTGGTTGGCGCCTTGTTTAACTGCGCGAAGCAAAAAATGCTAGATCTAGATCTAATACAGTATAAAAGATAGATTTTCAAACTGGCAAATGTACATGACTTAAAGCACTGATATGAAAAGTAAAACTAGAAATATGCGTCTTAATTAGAGCTACAATAATATGTCATTTATAGGAGCATAGCTTAAATAATAATAAAGTTTTTCCGATAGCGAAAATTACTAGTTTTGTCTACATTTAAACCGTATGAATACGAAAGAGAAGATCATCTTTAACTTTCATCGGCGCGACTTTTTAAGGCAAAACTAGTTATTTTCGCTACCAGAAAAATATTTTTATTATTTACGCTATACTCCCATAAATTACATATTATTGTAGCTCTAATTCATGCGTACATTTCCATACTTTTACTTTTCATATCAGTGCTTTAAGTCATGTACATTTGATAGTCTAAAAAAATTTCTTTTATACTGTATTAGATCTAATCGAACATTTCTGCCTCGCACAATCGTGGATGACTCATCATTGATGCAACCAAAATTTGCTATAGGATTAAACCAGATTGTTCATCTAGTAGTTAGTGAAATTATCGAGCAAAGGATGATAAAAACATAAAATTTGGAACACTTGCTCTCCGATGCTAATCGAATCTACCTGATTAGACAATCGAAAATTCAAAATGGTGGCTCTTAATTCATGTAATCGATAATTGATAATCAACAACTGGTAATAACTCAAAAACTATACAGTTTTAGCGCATACAATGTGTTACAAACAGATAGGAAACTACACCTAATTAGTCTAAATCTGAAGCTTCAAGGTCATCAGACCTTTTCATGTAATCGATTGAAAATGGAAATGGAAATGGAAATAGATATATTTAAGAGAATTGCCTTTGGTTCGGCACTCTGAATATGTACTTGTATAAATAACAAAGTACAAAAGTTTTGTCTATATATAAAACCCTTAAAAATATGTACACTTGGGTAAAAAGGTTATAAAATAACCTTTATAAAAAAGTGGGTTAAGAAAAGGTCAGAAAAATAATCCTTATTTAAAAATGAACATATAGAATAGCTATTGTTAAGTAAGCACAAAAGAGCCACCTATATTTTGGGGCTCGGTGAGATAAACAAGAAACGAATTCGTAATAATAGTCAATAGCAGTTATTTTATTCAGAGACATAAAAGCTTAATTTTCCATATGTCAAAGTTATTCGTATACGAGGAAATATTGAAAGTTTTTTTGCATTGTGTTCTTTATATACTGGCTACCTAATATTTGATGTTCTTATTTGATAAATATTACGTACAATATCACTTAGATGTTTTGTGCTTTTATTTACTCGGATTAACTTATATCAAATTTTAATATAATTGTTAAAGGAATCATTCCATACAGTATACATCACTCAATAAATCGATTTTACTGTTTTTAACTATTCATTTTCAATATTTATTTTGATTAGAGGAATCGTGTCACCTTTAATTTTAATTTTGATATTTAATCCCTAAAATGTGGCTATTATGGAAAGTTTTGTTGACTAATCATTAAAAATTTAATTATTTTTGAAATCAACAAAAATAATTAATACTTTAACAAGTACAATGTTGTGATTTTTGTATATATTTTAAGTCACGCAGATGAATTTTAGAATACATTTTTCTACTTGATATACACTATCTTAAAAACTAAGCAATGTACTTTCTAATAATATGTTATATATATCCTATCTGAAAAATATTAAAAAGCAAATTAGATTTATCCTTTATTTTTGTAATAGATTTATTATAAAGATTAAAGTAACAGTTGTTACTTCAAGTGTTATTCAATTGTACATTAAAAATTGTCCATTAATAGAACAATTCAGTAATGGAATGGAAAATTGGGTAAAAACCATAATTTTATAAATAATAAGCTGAGAGCATGATAAAAGAGATTAGAAAAGGTTGAGAAAATAAGAATTACC
>JAYRBW010098026.1:0-20032 GCA_036023295.1 Invenusta paracnida | reverse complement strand
ACAGCTGTGTCATTGGCTGAGCGCTGTCTCGATTCTGATTGGACGCGAGGGGGGGAGGCAGGGGGGTGGTGGGTTGGAAAGACCCCCACCCTACTACTAAGAATTTCATTATTTATCTAATAAACTTGGCCTCACGAGTGTTGTCTGTCCTTATTTTCTTTGCTACCCGATGTTAGTCCAACTGTTGACACACGAAGCTCAACCCAATTTTATCCAACACCGTATCTTTTCTTTAAGAATTACTTCTCTGTATTACCACTTGTAAGTCTTTGGAATTTAGAATTTAGTCCTTCTGGTGGCTTCCTTGTTTCAGCCGTTTGCTTTTAATTCACGTATGTATTTTGTAACTTATATCGCTTCATCCAAAAGACATTTTACAGTCTTCATATTTTTTCAGCTTTGGGATATGAGCATTAAATGCTCATTATCGTTTTATGGACAATTCATTTAATATGGATCCATAGTTTGATGTAGTTTCATATTATACAATAATATATAATATCATGTGTTACTTCATATACTTAATGTGAACTACTTATTTATATTTACTATTGGCAATAGATAGGGGGACGGTCTCAGGATTTTTTATAGGTGGAGCACAATACGTTGTAGGTGCGCACAAAGTTAAAGGTAGAAGAGCAATAGAAGAGGGTGTCTATTTTCAAGCAACAAGCACATATTTTGTCACAAAAGGTGTTTCTTACTAGTCATTGTTACATTTTTAAAAGTGCACCAAGATTGATCTAATGGGAGCACGTGCTGACCAGGCTTGCTGGGACCGCTACTGATTTAAATAAATTTTTACTGTAATTTGCTTGCTATTAAACTTTAAGACTAAGTGGAATTTCTTTGTATCCATTTCTATATATTTGTATACCTTTTATATTATTATATACCTTAATAACTCAGATTATCCCAATTAAAATATATTATTTTGCTTATTATGTGAACTGCCCCTGATTGTAATGCATCATACTTTATTTACCAAATTTGTTATTTGATATTAGAAAATATATTATTGTAAAATTTTATAAAGTACATTATTCTCCAAATTAAAAATTTTGATAAATATTCATTGACTCTGACTTATAGCTTTCCGTAATGTTGCATATAATGCATACATATATAATACTTTTGACGAATATTATAGCTTGTCGTCAAAAATGTCTTAATATTTTTATATCATTTAAGTTAAATTGTGTAAATTGAGTAAGAATTATAATAACTAGGATCATGAACTACTTAACTTAAAACTCAGTAATATGCATGTATAAACCTCTATAATGTATAAAGATGAATTCTAGGTTATTCTAGATGAAATATATTTATACATTACAATGCTATTTTACAATTTATTATCGAGCAGTTGTAAGTAATAATGTTACCGTATATTTATACATTTCAAAAATATATATGTAAGTCATAAAGTTATGTAAACTGTTTCTAAGGTGATTTTATATTTAATTGGGTGTATATATGTATAATATAGAAATATGCATATATTGTTGAATCGCACATCAGTAAATAAAAATAAAAATTACATTGAGAAATAGTAAACTAATGAGGCACAAAATAATATATTCTCCCTTAATTTAAAAGCACAAAATATAATTGCATCCATTTAAATATGTGTATATATAATGAAGATGACTTATATTCAGATCACTTGGAAATCATTCTTATAAAAGCCAGGATGAATACTACTTAGTGACAAACTTTCATTAGGTATATATGTATAAAGTAATAAGCAAATTACATTAGTATAATCACAAAAAAGAGTTATCATCTAATATTTTTAATAATAAGTACTATAAATATTTATTTCGTAAGCTATATATGTCACAGATAAAGAGCATATATCACAACTGCACAAATAAAAGCGTACATTAATATTGTAAGCTTATAAAGTGTACTATACAGGAAATAAAAATGCAATCTTAGGTAACATCTACACACTTCGTCAGTGATTAATTTTATTAGTGAAAACAATAATATAACACTAAGAAAGCTATATATATACATAAGCTATCCTTGTATTTAAAGATTTTAAATTAATATTAATTTGTATCCTAAAAAATCAAAGAAAAATGTAAACAAATATTAATTTTTTTGAATTGTAACATATAATAATAAATAAATAAATTTAATATTTAGTTTTTGAAATGAACCTTTATTTTGACAAGCTTTCTTTACAAGTAAGCCTTTCCATGATAATAAAGTATATATAGTACGGAAAATACTTCAAATTTATAATTTCTTTGTTGTTGGGACTATCATAATTTAAAATTGTCATGGAATGCAATCAAAGAATTATTATTCATGATATAATATTCACAAGAATGATATTACAATATGTTTAGATATATGTATATGTATAATGATACATAGACAGTTTGGTACATAGTTGGTAATATATTCAAACGGAATAAATAATTATAGTATAAATTAATGCACACTATCTGTATACAATGTATAATATGTGTATATCCTCAAATTTTATTTATTATTTATAAAAAATAATGTCATTGAAACACACCAGAAATAATAGAAATTTTTCGTGTAAATCTAGCATATTTAAGTATACACATAAATACATATATGTATATATATGGTCATTTACTTACAGTTGATGCGCAAATACGATACATAAAGAAGTGATCGAGATCTGATATATATTTTATTAACAAATATACATTTATAAAATAGGCATTAAAATATCTATATATAATCTTTGTAAAATGCACATGCATATTGTATGTTCTTGTTGCTACGGTAGGCATTCAGGCAGGGATTGCAAAGGTTCACATTCAATTATTGAATGATGGTGGAGAGGGATTGGGAAAGAAAATAGTTTTTTACGGTACAATATTGGAGAATATGGATGATCGGTTGTTTGGTCGGTCGGACTTGCATATTCACTTTTACTTTAGCACCCAAAGAAAAAAGCTTAGGATATCTAAATATGAAGAATCCAGGAAGAAAGGATCTATTGAATCTGTGCAGCCGACAGTGGATGGAGAGGTACACATCATATAGGGCAAGATTGACCACCACGGGGCGTACTCTTGTCAGACAAGAGAGAAGGCGCAGGTGACATTATCAAGTGTGAAATAAAATTATCGAAATACAACTCAGTAGGAAGAAAGTGAAGGGATAGATGCTACATAGAGTGTATAAGATTTGGTATGTTTGCATGTTGGTGTGTATACAAGGCGTCTTGTCGAAAATGTTGCTGCCTTATTGATTAGAAGGGCTATGGTCGTGGGTAAATCCTTAAGATCTGGAACTATAAAGCGTAACATCGCTACAACACCATAAGTATGCAACACCTGCATATCGCAACTTTTAATTTCACAAGTCAAATTTGTTATCCCTTTTTGTCATTATTCTTGGAGATATACATATATGCATACTACTCTTACGCACGATAATTCAGAACGATTTTTATTTTAAAACTTTTTAAAATGATCATATTAATCAATATTTCAATTGACATATAAAATGTCATTATACATTTACTAAAATTTCCCGTTTGAAATTATTGTATTTTTACAGGATGCTATACTATGTTGTAGCACAAAATTATAAATATGTAGTAATTAAATTCAACATTTTGTATGCTCAATAAGGAAGACGGGATAGGAGACATCACTCTAAATAATTCCATAAATTCGGCTGTTTCAATTTACTTTATTCAAACTGTTTAAAAAGTCTAGTATATATAATTCACCGGATAAAAGGACTGACCAAAATATCAAACTGTACAGCTTTGTATTGTCAGTATTTTGTATATATTTGTATATACTAGTATACATTTGTGTATATAAATACAATGCATATAAATTACTTAAGAGTAATTCACCTGGTATATTTCTCTGTACAATGCAATACAGACAAACCAGCTATTTTGAATAAACGAATTCTCATACGAACTCTCCAGGGTCTTCCTCCAAATGATGCAGTGAAAAGTTGTTCGCATTCGAGCGTCGTTTATGATGCGTCTGATGTCGACGGTTGTGATGATGTCCCCCACCTCCATCCCGTGATGAACCCGCCTCTGAGTCGACGTGGTGCGACTTGTCATTGGCCGAAGTCATGAGTTGGGTGACTGTGTGTTCTCGATACATGAACCACAACCGCTCCACAACCTCAGCTGCTACTAACTCACCGGCGTTTTGAGCAATCAGTCGAATTATAAAGACCCCATCGTGGCGAAGATAGTTGTCAATAAAGCTGAAACTCCGCTTTTTGTCTCCTGGTTCAAGAACATCGCGAAGTTTGAGATATTTTCGTATGAACTGAATCCGACTGGTGCGAAAACTAGCCTTGAAAGTCCAATGGAGGAACGAAGACACGGATATACTAGCAACGAGAACAAACCAGAACCAGAGAAAGATGTAGATCTTCTCATTGAACATGTTAATTGGGAGGACACATTGGACGGTGTGTCGATGGATGTTCCCCACACGGCGAATCGTAAAATCGCAAAGCGTTATTCGCGGGAAGTTTCCAGATTCATCCCATAGGTGCCCGTCTGCTATATCTCGCATCAGATCAAGTCCGTAGAAGGTGTAGTTAGTCCCAAGGTAGCGGTTCATGAGAAAGAACTGGCCCACGATATTGACGATATACATAGCCTTAGAAATGAGATAGAGGGAGACAAGATAGTTGCCATAGCGCTTTCCGAACCAAAAGAAGCAGGCGCGCGCAAGGCAGTGGCGGCATCGGATCCCGCATCCGGCGCGGTATTCGCGGTGTGAGGAAAGAGAGTCCTCAATGTGACGGGCTACATAGTGGATGTTAGATTTGCGGTTTTCTGGGTCCTTAATCATCTCACTGTCGCAGGCCACTTCCATGATGCTCGAGAGCTGGGTAATGGTAAAATAGAGGAAATTGTAAATCAGTCATTACTTTAAATGACTATAATGTGACACGTATTTTTTTATATTTAGAGAGACAGAATCTGTTTGGTATTATGTAATAACCACCATAAGTCGATAGCTTATAATGTTTTCAATATTTTCGTTTTTTGAAAACTTTTTATTTTACTCAATCTATAAATGAATTTAATTTCATGTTTTTATGTTAATTTCTTTATTTCAAATATATCTTCTTTATTAAATGAAATTATCCAATTAGTTAAATCATTATACTCTTTCTTAGTCTGAAACATTTCAACAATAAAAAAATAGTTTCTGTTAAATATATATATCAGTAAAAAAATGTAATCTTTAAGTTTAACGTAAATTTTAGCAATGTTTAAAATATTTTACTGATTAAAAAGTGAATAAAAAAAACTCTTGTGGCTCTAAAATTAGACCTATTTCTATTAAATCCCACCTAAAAATTTAAAATTTATTTAAAATTTTCATGATGCAGCTTATATTGGAATCTTTTTATCAAAATATAAGAGCAAATTTAGTTTATATTTTGAAACTATTTTATGTATTAAGATTTTCATTGCTATTTTGCTTTTTATCTCGTTTATTTAAGACACAATTTTTTTTGTTATAAAAATGAAATAATAAAAGTTACTTATTATTTTAAAATGTCTTCTGCATTTTCTTAATCATATTCACGATAATATTATATATTAATTAAATTTTAAATTATTTAAATCTATTCAATTCAATTTTTTATAAGTGTAAAATATAATTTTCACACGAATATATGCACTGTAATATATATATAATATTTAATAATGGTGCTTTCAGAAAAATTTTGCAATTGTGTTTACATATAAAACGGCTTGTTAAAAGTTTAGATATATACATCAAACTATATAATAATAAACTAATTGCAAAATATTTGCGGAAATAATATACATTCCGTGATTAAATATGGCAGCATAAATGACAGCTATTGAAAACCTACATACTAATTAGATTAAGTTATTTTACAATTATAGCATTATTCTTTTCCATACATTTAATTTATACAAATATCGGCTAAAACATATTATAATATTTAAAATGTATACATATCCGTTTCTATACACTTGTCCAGCGGTAATAATAACGGAAGTGTGTTATTATAAATCGCATAGTTTTATTAAATATTATTAATAACAATTTAACTTATTATCACTTATATGTTAGGTAAATACTAGCCAAACAACAAAATATGTTATACAGAATATTGTACATGTGTATTTTCACTTAAAATGTGTATACAGCATATTTAAGAGTATACCTATGCCTAATAAAGGTGCATCTATAATGTATATATACTAACATGAGATGGAATGATCGCTTGTATAAAAAAGTATTTACTCTAAAATTCAAAAGATGCGAAAAAGGAAGGAAAACTGTGAAGTTTGCGGATAAGCTTAATGGAAAATATTCATGATAGATACAAGATAATGTTTTTGATAAGCACGAATTACTGCCGTCAATGGATTCATATATTTATAACATGTAGGTATATAGGTATGTAGATATACATATCCAGCAAGTCCAATTGCATACATGACTGTGTTTTCTTTCTTTTATGTACAGCAGTATAGTTTATAAATAAATTCAAATATGAAATTCGATTTCCACCAGACTAAATAATATGCATAGACTGTTAAGGTGTCGATCGAGCTGTTATTGGGACCCAGTTTTCGTTTAGTATAAGCACTAGAGTCATGTAATGTTAAAATGTCGCCATGATAATAATTTTACTTTTTTATATGTTTTCATATACATACTTTGTAACATATATTGTTTATTACAGTAGTTAATTTTAATGTATTTAATGTCCATAAGAAACTCAGAAAATAGAAATAAATAATTTTAAAAATGTATTAAAAATACTCAATATAAAATCATAATAGATATTTAAAAATATCAAATATTAAATTTTCTACAATCACGATATAATTAATGACAGACACATTTTGTTCTATTTATCAAATGCATCAGTGGTATTTAAGAAGTATTTAATACGATCCATATTGGGGGTATGAAGTGAGTATAATCAAGGGAGCTTTAAGGCCACTCTCCCGCATTTTGTTTTGATTAAATAAACTGATTTAGCAGTATAAGCTTCTGTGACTTTCCAAAAAAAGTTTTACAACTAATAGTGATATATTCACTATTGTGCTCCCAAAGGGCTGGTCACGTGAACACACTTTAAAATGTTCCCGTTTGCAAAAAATATAGCAATATGTACTTTTTATATAAAAACGCACATCTCTCTCAAAATTGACGAAACTTTGATTCGGGTATTGATTAATTTCATGGAATAAATCACAAAGTACCTATATATTATTACGAATTCACTGCTTTAAATCATTTATGAGCTCGAACTTACCATAAAGCTAAACTTAGCGAATATACTGCATAAATCAGTCTAATAGATAGTTTTATGAACATATTTCCAAATAAAGCTCAAATACTAAATAATATTGCTGGTATTTTCAAAACACAAATATAACTATTCCCTTGTAAGCCTTCTCTGTTGTTTGTAAATGTCATATTCAGTAATTCCCAAAGTTTCTCGACTTTAGTTATATGCTAAATATGCCTATATATTGATACAAAACCTCTTAAAGACGTTTATAAACATAACTATAACTAACATGTATATAGTTCTTCTACATGTATGTAGACTTCTCAATTACCAATCTACCAGTCAAAATAAAACTACGAAGAGGAATTTATTTTGTCTAGTTTGTCCATTATTTGACTTTTTAGCTGTCCTCTTATTCAATCTCTTCATGTCTACAAAGTCAGTTGGTCCATTTAGGACCTACATATAAGAGTGACCACAGCAGTTTTCGTACGGTGTCTCCTTTATAGATTCATATGATGTACCTAATGGAACTGTTGACCGACAGGAGCTTAAGTGACAAATATCGTCTACTACATATGTACATACGATATGTAATATACTAGTAATGATATTACATATGTAAACATATTAAACATGTCAGGATGATTAAATACAATTAACTATATAATACTTTAAAGTATGTAGTAAATATTTGTCTGTAAAATCCTTCAGACGTCAGTAGATAAGTGATATTTTGCTTTTGGACGGCTGTATTATATGTTGCCTATAAAATACTTGCTTTAACTGTAAAATAGTTTAATATGTAATGATTTCTAAAATGATTTAAAAATTTAACAATATAATATTTTAGCAATAATATTTAGCAGCATTTTAAATGGTTTAGGCTTAAATTTTAATAAAATTGTATTTGAGGTCATGATCATTATTAAAATAGTCATAATAAAAAATTGTTTTGAGAATTAATGAATAAAACTAGTTTTCCCAACATACGCAAAATTGGAAACGGTAGGTTAAAAAGCAAATGATATAATTCTTATTATTTATTTTTAATTTAGTACAATTTTCTTTTTATATTATCATAATATATACCAAAACTTGTACCATTAACTTCTACTTTTATATAAACGCTTGTGAATACCTGTAAGATACGTGTTGTTAATAGATATTTAACATTTATTTTTGTTCATTTTAAAGTCTTAGATACAGCTTATTGCGGCTTAAAGTTGAGGCTTACAAGAAATGTTATTTGAGACACATGAAAGATTTATATTTAAAACTGTATTCTATAAACTATAATTTTTCAACCCACAAGTTATCTTTTGTTTTTTAAACGGGGCCGGAAGATCACTTAAAAGAAAACCTAAAATATGACCGGTTACGACGTAAACTGATATGAACTATAGTGAAAATACACTTTAGCATCATAAAGGTGGTGAGAATTTACTGGAAATTAAGATGAATCGCATTATAGAGACTACTTCATAACTTCCATAAATATAGCTGAATTAATTATAGAGTACAGATAGATAAATGACTCCAAGGACGTTGCTATGGACTCTGACAATAAAAAAATAACTAAATCTATTTTGGGAGTTACAGTTAACGACAATTACAAGGATAACACATATGTATATACATTTTTTAATGTTTTAATTTTTTTAGATGAAAATACTAATTATATTAGTGAGATATGAATAAATGACTATATTTGAAATGAAATGTATGATTAATTAGACGAATTTTGACATATTTATCTCTGATGTATACATTCAAAACTGAAGTCGTTTTTCTATGTATTTACTTTATGCTTCATAAATTGTGTACAGGAGGTCCCGGGTTCTAATCCCATTCAGAGCAATTACTCACAGCTTACTTAGCGCAGCTGTGCTATTCGAAAGTTTAGCAGATCTAGGCCTGTTTGGTATCGGAACTTTGAATACCTTATATAGGTAGATTCTGAAGATAAATATATATAAAATTAAACATTATTTCATTTAAATAGAGCCACAGGACTCCTGCCTTTGGCCCCTTTGCCACGATTATGCACATACTAATGTTGTATCTTTATTTTATCTCTTATGCTTTTATACCAAATATACACATCATTATTTCTCATTCTTTCTCATGATACCTGATACTTGAAACACACCATTACATGTATATGACTAACATAATTATTATTACATTTTCAGCCAATTATTCATTTATCATTATTTTAGAATTATATTTCAATAGTTCATTTATTATCTAATAATATTTATCGATTACAACATTATAAAGTATTAGATATATTGCCGTTATTTTTATATACATAGATATATTGTTTTGTATGATAAGTGGTATATATTTCAGCGGAAAATGTTTATGTTGCAGGCAGTAAAACATCTATTAAGAAACACTGCTTAAACTTACGCTATCTATATTGTATTTAAACGCATTTGTTGTTATAAAAATTACCTAAGCTATTCTCAACAGTTTCCTGTATTTTTAAGTATTTTTTATCACTTATATATTCAATTACATAAGAAAATAGTTGTTTTGCTATATGACATTTTTATATTTAGTCCTTATTGGGAAAAATATACAAAATTTCGAAAATACTCATTTACAAAATAAATAAATATTCTATTTATATTCCAATTAAAAATATATGTTTATAGTATTAGACTGATATATAGTAACAGTCGCATAGAATATTTTATAAAATGTCAAAAACTAATTTTTAACGAACTTGACTTAAATTATTTACATACGTATATTTCATGAATTTTATTTGAAAAATAATTTCTTCTCTTTAATTGACATAAATTATATATAAGCATATGTTATTTTTGAGAAGAAGTTTGTTTTATTCCAGCTTCAAAAAGAAAGCAGCCGAACCCCAAATTTCAGACGCTTGTATCCCATGAGAGATATGAGGAGCGAACAGGATCCTCAAATGCACATGAACACGCCCTTGCTACCTCCAATACCCTCAATCAGTGGTTCAGTCATTTCAGGTTCAGGTTCAGGTTTAGATACATATACATATACACATACACATGCTTGCTTTTTCGTATAAATATAATTTAGGCTAGGCATCCAATCCCCACAGCATTATCGTCTGGTATGTGTAAAACAAACATTAGCTCTAATATATACATATATAGTACATTTGTGGATTTTTTACTTGATCCCTTATAGCAAGTACACATAGAGACACTTTCGCCACTTGTGCAACTGAAGGGCGTAAATATTACACTCAAAGGAAGAGTATGCTATAAGTCAGATTCTGGTCTTACACGTATGTGGTCAGTAAACAACATGTTTTTGGTGGAACAGCTGTCCTTTTTCAACTAAAGTGTATAAACTTTAATTTGTATTATTATCTTTGCATGCAGATATTTACAGAATAAGAAATATACATATATGTGTACTTTTTTGTGGCAATATAAACGTTTGAAAACTCAAGGTAATCAGTTTATTTTAAAATAAATAAAAATGTATTTTAGTCAGTCGATTGTTAAATAAATATAAATCGATGGTATCTAAAAGTAACATTAATTTAATAAAAAACTGATATGTTTAAAATATAATTTTGAAATTCAGATTTTTTTTAGAAAAATTATCAAATTATTATGCAAAATTAAGTATAATTTTAACTTTTATATTTTGATGTATATGTAGCGTCAAAAAAGTAGCTTCTACAGACCTATAGTTTGAATATAGATGTGACCTTTAAATGTGCACTATTCTTCAAACGGCTTATATCATAATGAATAAACGATATCTAATTCTCAACAACAACAACAAATATTCCTAAGTGCATTATACATCCCGTGAGTTTTCCACAAAAATGGAATGGTTCAATATTTTCTTAAACACTATAACTACCGAATTGCTTTGTCTCATTTTGTTTTTGGTGAATCAGTTTTCAAATTAGCTAGAGATGTCTTGAAGACAAGACAATCCCTATACAATTAGCGACATCGGAGATATTTCGTAACGGATCAAACCTATTTTAAAAGCAACCTTACCCATAGAAATAAGTTCTCATATATAGTAACAAAGATTGATGACATTGTTTAATAGCTAAAACTGACCCAACTTTCAGACAGGAAAATGGAAGCTGAAAGGAATTCGGCTTCTTATAAAAAGTCTTGTCAGAAAGTACTGTGATTTGCAGTGCATTCTTCCAAGTACAAACTCTTGCCCAAGTTATGGGACATGTTTTAGACTATCATCTCAAACATAAAATGTACTATGTAGAAGCTATTTATCAAAATTTTAAATATTTGTTATTTATTTGAAATAACATTTCAAAACAACGAAGCTTAAAAGTAAAAAATAACAATTCAGTATCTATTCAAAAGTTTTGATTTTTTTATTGTTCCTTCTTTATCAGTTAGATGAATAATATATACAAAAAACATGTTATAGAGAATTTTTCATCTCATTAAATTTTGCAGATGTATAATTTCAGTAATCAGAATAGATAACAAAAGCCGCTTGAAAATAAATTTTGATAAAATACACATAATGATGATGGAGCAAAAGTTAGATCTCTGCGGAAAAAATAACTCATATTTACATACATAATACTGATGGGTGCTTCTTTGTGATATGCAGATCAAATGATCAATGTATATTTCTGGCTACGTAAATAGATTCATAATTATATAGTTATAATGCAGTAAGCAATGGCGGTACTTCAAGATACATATTGCCATGGTAGACATTGGTAGACCTAACTGTTACCATTAATTGTTTATTGAAGCCGGAATTTTCACTGATCTGGCATCATCTCGATGCATTTTTAATACACATCGTATATCAGTGATCCTTACGTCTGTATGCTGGTAATACAAGGCTCCTGTTTACTAATACTAGTCACAGGCAAAGCATCTTTTGCATTAACAATGAGGATTGTAATATACATGCTTACCACTGTGTACGAGAACTCACAATGATCACATATTCCATAATATATAAAGATACCTTATTCCAAACAAACTTGTTTTATATACGCGTATGTTTATAGATTTTCAAATAATATGTAAATATGTCAAAATAAGCAGTCAAATATATTTATTGAGCAAAAGTTCAAAATAATAAAAATAATTAGTTTATAAATTTTACGAATTAGCAATTAATTCTGTTGGTTTAATGTTTAGACATATGTATATACACGTAATTATCATACGTGTATTATTAACTGTACAATTAATTATCTAAAATACTTTTTTATATGAATATATGTAAGAATTTAAAAAAATGTTCTTTTAATTTCTTAATAAAATATTTGCTAAGTTTTTTGATAGTTATTCATCTATTATAGCTAAATATATCAATTAATACATATTTGAAATATATGCAATATCTCCATTATATAAATACAACCCAATTATAAAGTACTTTTGCAATATTGTATACGAAAGTAGCCTTCCATTTTTATCGAATCTGTACATCAGTCTGAGCATTTCGATCAAACATTATAGGTGTTTAAAGCGGCATCGTATAGTATAACCTTTACGCCCTCTTACAATCGCTAGTTACAACGTGTTTTCTCGGTTGTATATTATCCGCCTCCGTTTGTGCAAACAGCTACATATGTTTGTAAAATGTACACTGGTTCTTGCACGTATGGAACGCCTCAGACTATACAGTGCCATTACAGACACCGTCTATATATGTCTTTTGCATCGGTCATTAGAGAAACTACGATCAAATGGCGATCTAAAGGAGCGGAATAAGAGAGAAGAAAAGGAATATCACGATGAACGGTGCTCCCCAGAAGTTTCCCTTTCTTCTTCCTTCTTCCTATTCGGCAAGCACTTCTATGGCACCTGCTGCTATAGTGAGACGGTATCTGCCAAGGATCGGACAACTATACCTCACTTCTTCCTGGTTAAAATCACTTATTATCACATTTCTTTCCACCACCCTCCAGTTTTTCTTGTGAACCAACCTCTCTCCCTCTGTACAAATATATATAATTGTGCATAACTCAGTCCGGCACTAGAAAATACTTTTCACGATTCATTTCAGATCACCGCTTACCTGGAGTGAAAGTGTGTGTTAGCTTGACCACTATGATACACTAGATTTAGTTTTTAGAACGACATAGTATATAGAGAGCGCTTGTAAATTTAAAAAGAGCAATTAGAACAGTCGGCGGACGAAAATAATGTTTATTTCTTTTGGTTAGTCAAGATAAGGCCCCTCTATGTCTGAAAAGATTCCGATTCTTTGATCCATTTTTCCTTTAGGTCTACATATTTTCTCCAAAATCCAAGTTACTTTTTGTTCCGTGTGTATACATCGAGATTACAGTCTCGGTACGAGCAAAGCACTTCGACTAAATAAGTCAAATGTAATCCGTTTTTGATTAAATCAAAAATCTAAACGAATTTGTATTTCGTTGGATAAAAAATATGCGCATAAGCATAAGCCAGAGCATAGTAAACAGAGTGGAAGCGTTTTTAATGTCAATAATGTAATAATTACATGTATAATGTCAAATAACATGTTTCGCGTATATACACCCATCTACAGATCCTTGTTATTTTGGTATATAGATGCTTCGTGTTCCCACCAGTGTGAATTAATCGACGACTTCATAATGTATAATCATGCGAGTGTGCATGTTTTATAGGGGAGTTGCCTTCAAAGGCGAAGAGTATATACATATATAAATAAGGGGTAATTCATATATAACATAGAAAACAAACCTGGAAAGTGCACCATTCGGATTTTATTTCAGAAAATAAATCTTTGGAATGCACTGTATTATAGTAAATCAATCATGGCAAGCGTATCTTTCTGAGAGAATGAGGAAAATTTCCTTGTTTGTACAGACAACAAGTATAGACGCTTCATGTACTTTTTAGAAATAGTAATAATTCTTTATGAACTCTGAAATTAATCAACTAATGAAAAATGTATATAAATTATTATTGAATGAATATATTGCGAAAGTATTTTTTAGTATAATTACAAGTATTATGTACAAAAAAAACCCATACTCATAAAGTATAAAATAATAAATAATTACTGTTCAGTTATTAAAAATCATCATAATATGAAAAAGTATTTTTTTCATTTGTCCTTTTTAGTTTCAAATCATAAAAAAATCAAATGCAGCTAAAATGCAAAACAAATTGAATCAGTTAATGATGAAAATTTCAAATTATAATATAGGTAATCATTTGAACTGGTCTTAATGATATCATCAGTTTTATTAAATTTTATCTTTTCATTTAAGTAGTATATATATCATTTTATACTTTATTTCTGTATATATTATATAAACAGTATTTATGTCTATATCGATAACAACTAGCAATGTGTAATGCAGTGAACTAAGGGATTAGTCAAATGATTATTCATTTCATCTCATAATAAGAAATATATTCTGACTAATATTTGGGAATTGATGAATGAGTTGTATCAGTGCTTTATTAACCACCGTGCGTTATTATAGTTATGTTTTTTATACAATTCAAAGTTATTCACATTGACCTACATTATACATAATTAATAAAACCTTACTGAAGGAATTTATTGAAATAAAAACTAAATAATTCAGTATACGCATCATTCTTATTTAGGTATTATTGTTATTTAATTTTCTAATTTTTAAACTATATAATTGTTATAATTGGTAACATGAAATAAAGTGCGACAGATTAATAGATTTTGTTTTTATTAAATTGCAATTATTTATTTATTTATTGCAATTATCCTTAATTTCATGATCTGTAAAGTGCTAATATTTATTACTTACATAAAATATATAAATCTTACATGTGCATTGACACTATTATTCTTTTAAGATATACACGTGTAGAACATAAATTAAACTATACAATGTATAATCCAAAAAGTTTTATTTTATGTTATTCAAAATATATATGTAAAACAGAATAGAAAAACACCTTCTAATTAGTCAAAACATATTTGATACATAATTTTTTATCCAATATGATTATATGATAATTCAAATTTTTTGAATAAATAGTGATCATACTCGTAATAAACAGTATTTAATTACATTTTTATCTAAATTTATGTCTTTGGAATGGTTTACTTTTATATAATTTATTTATTTTCTGTAGAAAATGGAGAAAATTTAATTAGGTACAAAATATAATAACCATTCTCTATTACTATTATTACTATTACAGTGATTCTTTCTCACTAAAATAAAGTATTTTTGTTTATATCAAATATTTTTAAAACGAAAAAATGAGGAAACGTTGTGTTTCTTTCTTACTTAAGGTGGGAGTTTTATATAAGTACACTGTCTACATATTGTACAACATGCTCACTCTGAATGTATTCATTATATTTGATAAAATATGAAATGCAAGAAATTATAACAAAACAATTTGTATACATATTGCTATACAATTATTTATAATTTACTTAGAATTAGAATATATGTAAGACATAAACCATTCAATTAATATGTTTAATTTACAATATCGTTTGTAGAAAATATGCTATATTTAGAATTATGTTTGTTACTATACGATATGGTTACTTTTGAATTGTTTCATTATATCTTACTCGAAAATTTTCAGGAAATTATGTCCCGATTTGGATCTAACGTTTTAAATAAAAGTAATAAGCTGTCAATTTTAGTCAATTTCTAGATTACTTTGTCTTATATTTTGTTCAAATTTTCACTGAAGACGGGATTTGTTGTATCATAGAATCATGGAAAACATGCATATTATTGTATATAGGTGAATTATTTTGTATTTATTTTAATATATTTATAAAAAACCGTTTAATTTAGTTATGATGAGATATCTTGTTATTTTTTTATCATGATAATAAAACAAGAGATGATATTTTATATATCTACATCTTTAATTTGCAGTTGAAATAGTCTATTTATAATTTTATTATGAAAACGTCATGTTTGATAGATTTGCACGTTATTTGTCAATTTAAAACATGATTACAAAATAATTATAACAACGTTTTTTTGTTAAGTTATAAAAAATATAATATTTAGGGGAAAATTGCATACACGCTTTGCCAGAATATATATATCTTAGTTACGTATTCGCCATATATATTCGTTTAAACTACTCAATCGATAACTGATTCAATTCTGCAGCACAAATAAGTTTGTTAAAGCCAGGTGAATGTACCGGGGTTCGAATTTACTACCTTTGGGTTTGAAGACAGAGTAGTAGACAAGTACAATAAACGTGTGCTTAATAAAAAAAAATTTCTTACACTATACATGCAAATTCCATAACTTATAAACTTATAATTATATATTAACTAAACACATAACTGTTATACATTAAGTGTTTAAGCAATTCAAAGCAGTTTCCAAAGTTATTATTTATGTATACAACATAATAATCTGTAGAATATCTTTCCGAGGGAAGCCTGTTAATTCTTTCTACTGGTGAAGTCTTATCACGATATTTTGTTTATCTTTTACATAGCTTGACTATTATCAATTAAAACCCATTATAAAACATATAAACATATATTCCCATATATACAAATGTTTTGATGAAAACTAAAAACTAATTGAACATCGAAACAAAATATGTTCATGGAGTTAAAGATAAAGTGTTCTTTTTTACTTGAGTTTTAGATATTTTATGAATAAACAAAATAGACTAATACACTTATTTAGGATCATGTAAAAACATTTTGGAAATAGTTAAGACTTTTTTAAAACAGTTTTGTAATTCAACGCTTCAATGTCATGTTTCTAAACATTTTTAGGTTTCTTCCATTTAAAAAGCAGTAAATTCTTCAACATTTTATTTTATCACTTATGTATGAAATATATAATAATAAATATACTTGATTATTAACTTGTCAATTGAGTAAATTATGACATCTAACGGACAGAAGTGTTCCACAAAGATAAATATTTGCACTAACTAGGTCATAAATGTTAGATATTATTCATAACATTAAAAAGTCGTATATTAATTGAAAGGATTCAAACATGGACGACAGAAGAATAGAAACTAATATTAAACTTTTGAGCTAAGAATTCAGCTACAACAGATACATTTATCAAAGTGAGGATAACAATTTTAAGAGTTTGTAATACATTAAATGTGAGAGTTTGTGTATTAGGAAAGCACGACGTACAGGTAAGCACGACGCACTCCAAACAGGTAACATACATATTTCAATCAGGAATTCACATGTCATCAATTATTTGCCCATCACATTCCTCTCGTGCCCATCGGCTAAATACAAATTTCTTTCCGCATAGTCATAATATAATATCCAATGTATTTCTATCTCGAAGGAAATTACTATTCGTGTCATGACACACTACACACCAATTTATCTTTCGGTAACACAGAGACGATCTCCTAACTACATGTGCACTAGGTTGAAGGTTTACAATTTTTATTCTCCGAACGAGGTATTAAACGCATCTACAGAGAACCCGTATGTGTGTGAGGTTGGTGTACCTTTATTGCCTAATAGAGGCAGTTAATGTTGCTTCACTGCTAAACACTTTGTGACCGCCGCTGTTGTTGCATTCTTTACTTAAAAATCTTTGTTATGATAGATTTGTACTCAATCAGATGATTGGATATTTTTGTTTACGAATTGGGAGTATTTAATGAAAAATTATCTTGTTAAATATAATATGTTTTATGAATATTTAAATAACATGCAATAAATTAGAAAAATTACTAAATTACACAAATTTTAGAGTTAAAAACTAAGATAACATATTATAATTTATAATGTTGGAAATGTAAAAATTGTTTTTATGTTTGTTAATGAAATATAATATAATATTTTATATGTACATACAATATTTATGATAATTAATTAATATCTACTATTTGAATATTAAATAATACATATTTAATAATAATATAATATAATTATTATAATGTAATATTTTATAATATTAAGTATATTTATTATTAATATTATTAATTACTAAAAATAGTCGTATATTATTATATTTTGTTATTATTTTTATTATTTATTAATTAAATTATTTCTAAATAATAATTATGAAATAGATTATACATTTTACAAATTTTAAAAGTATACAGGGCTTCAAAAATATTTTAGAATCTTAAAATAAAATGAAATATTTTATTTTATTATATATAAATATATACTCGTACATATTTAAAAATATATTTTAAAAAAGCATTTAATATTTAATATAGATCACATCTGCAAAGTTTGATATATTTTTGGGCTGAAAATGTAACTTTATTGTAGAAGTGTTGATCACATATATGTATACATATATGACAAAATATACAACGTATTCTTCTCTAACCATATTTATATCTATATATTAAATTTAAATTTATAAATAGAAAATAAATAAAACATTAAATTATAGAACTATAGAAAATTAATCAGTATGTTAAAGATGTGTGAAATGATATAATATAAACATATATGTATATCACATCTATTAATATACGAAAAACTTCACATTGAGTTATTGACAGATGTCAAAAATTCGTATATCGTATTTTATTGCGCTTCTGTCCCATATTGACATTCAGTGTTTCCATCGTAAGAACTGTAGTGTTATATTGCACACACTATTTCTTAGAAAAATCCCCTCTGTCACTGAAATATATAATATGCTATTTGTTGTAGTCGTAACAGGAGTAAAATTACTCCCTACTGATAAACTTAAATGATTCAATACGTTTAATAATATGTTTATATATATATATATTACTTTACATATACCCATTGTAGATAATTCCATTGGGAATATCTTCCTTACGTGAAGTTATCAAATAAAAATAATTTGATATAATTCTGCAGAAGTTTGGAAGAACGATTTTCTAAGGCGCGCAACTATTAAATCTGTTATTTTATCAATTTAAAGCTAATTTGACAGTTAAAATTGCATGTGATATAGCTTTGTGGAACTGAAGTAGTTTTTAGTTCATTTTACATATCAATATGTATACTAATTATGTTAAAACGATTTGAAAAAAATATTATCTCTTTTTATTACAGATTATTTTTTTCATAGGTTCATTTATTTAATAGGAAAAGTAATACAATTGTATAGATCAGATAAATATTTAGCAAAATGTTTTTTGTTGTTGTAATTACGAGAAGATATTAAAACAATTATAATAATGATCCATAATATGTCGAACGTTAAGTATGAACATGCTGTACTAAATTTTAATGAAGTCATTAGAATACTTTATATCATTACATTTTCCTTTCTATGAAACATCAGAAATACATAATTGTAAAATAAGAAAAAGACGGGTAAAAAGAATTGTCCACAACACTTGTTTCGCGCTGGACTGCTACACTTCCACAAAAGTAGAAAATATGTCAATGACTTATAATGACTTATTGACTATTTTCTCCATCTGTAGAAACGTAGCAGTTGCGTACGTATCAATTGCCGTGAATAATAAGCTTTGCCAGAGAGTCTCCTTTTTTTCTCATTTTAAATAATTATAATTTATCGAAACTGTTTTTCTATCAAATGAAACTATATTCATTAGAAGCTTATTTATACCATATTAAATGTAAATATAAAGTAAATAAGACAAAATTCAGTTTTGTGAATTCATATTTTAATTAAAAATTCAATTTCATATTAATTTTATGAACAATGCAAAATAAAATGAGACTAATGTAAGCCAATATATAGTTGTTATTTATAGTAATAAGTATATTGATAATAATAATAATAATAATAATAATAATAATAATAATAATAATAATAATAATAATAATAATAATGATAATAATAATA
>JAYRBW010098025.1:0-42891 GCA_036023295.1 Invenusta paracnida | reverse complement strand
TTCTCGAAATGCGTGGGCGTAGGTGCGTGGGCGGAGGGGGGGTCTTTGTTCTGGAGATCTACCTTCCCTACTACTCAAATCTATTTTTATAATTGTCGAAATTCAGTAATTATCTGTAAATAAAATGTTATACCTATTGCATTTATGTTTAAAATGTATGTACTAGGTAATCTTGACCCTCTATATTATACCTATTTATTTAATATTTAAGTTTAAATCATCATATTCCCAACAAGCAACCCTCATAATAATGATAAAATTAAAGCATTCAATAGTCTATTGAATAAAAGAATAGTCTATAGAATAGTCTACACGTATAATCTTAGGACAAGTTTTTAATGGTATTCAATTATATTTTAATAGCTAAAACCATATTTTTGTCATTAATTACTCTAATGTTGATTATTTTTTACTTATAATTTTGTTATTTTTTATCAAAGACATACTATAGTTATATTTTTGGATAAAAATGGATTCATGTAAATTGTATTATTAATATTTAAAAAGTTAAACTTAAATATATTTTTTTATATTTGAAATTTAATTATCTGTATATATTTAGATTATATTCATTCATGAATTGTTTTTTATTTCATTAAAATTTCCATTTAAAACTGGTTGTAATTATTTAATAAAAATTACATGAATTAAGTAATATTAATAATTTATTGATATTTAAGCAATACTTATAAATACTGTTTATTTTTTAAGGTAGATAATAGCAAATACATATTATGTACCGCGGAAATCCATAAACATATTTTTTCAATTATATTAAATTATTTAGTATATACTCATAAACTCATCATTGAAATAAGAAAGTAAAAAAACCCTATTTATAAAAAATATAAATATATTTCGAGACGTTTCGGTTTGTACCTTATAACTAACCGTTGTCAATATAATATTAATAAGGAGACTTAATAACTGATAACTGTCATCGCTTGTAATTAAAGCCATGTACCATTTATCTCCGTATTAATGTTATATTGACAAGGGTTAATAAGTACTAACCGAGACGTCTCGAAATATATTTTTATTTGTTTATAAATTGTGGGTATATATAATCAGTGTTTTTATTATTCTATTCATCATTAATAAATGTTATGCTCAGGCCAATAATATTAATTTTTAATTTATTTATCGCCAGTGTTATTCAATTTTGCAGAATAAATATTTAAAATATCTTTGAAACAGAAACCATTTAATGCAGTATAGCTAAATTGCATTAACATTATTCGTTGTTCTATTCGTATGTGATTCAGAGTACGGCTGTTCAAGTGAATTTTCCCATTAAGTAGTGCAATGGTACCTACACATATACGACGTACTTATCAATTAACTAAGTGCACATCTGCATAATTTCTCATTTAAAACTTATACGTATAATATTGCACTTCAATGCATAGTGTTTATATTACAAACAGCATAATTTATTTAGTTAAATATATATTTTACACTGTAAAAATCAATGTGTACATAATTAGAAGAGATTGGATTAAACGACACACCAAATATGTTTATGAGTAAATGCAATATTTTGTACAAAGAAAACACAATGTATAAATGTTTGGACTATTTCATACATAGAAATATAATGCAACAAGCGTTGTAAATGTAATATATTATATATAACAATTATTTATGGTCAGTATATTAAAGTCACCGTACGGCCGTAGTGTACGAAACAAAAATAATATATATGTACACAGTTTACTACTGATGAGTAAAATATGACAAGTGTAAAAAAATTTAATTTTTAAACAGAAATATATGAATTTGTGTAAGTTTTGAAATGGGTACCGCGGAAACATAAATAAAATGTTTCTTTTTACAAGGTCTAGAAATGTATATATAGCTAGAGAAATCTATACATATTAATTAAATTCTCAAAAATAAAACTATATTAAATATTTAATAATAAGAAATAATACATCACAATTATTATATTATTTTAAAAATACTAATTGTTATTACAAGCCGTAAATCAAAGGCATATTCAGTATTAAGCTAAAATTACTTCGTGAGTATAATTAACAGTTTTATACCGTAAACTAAAACTTAAATCAGGACATGAAGCCTTAAAATAAATACTATTTCAATATGTTTGGGAAATACTGCTATTATGCGATATTTCTAATTATTAATTTGAACTCTCTACACTATTTTGTATGGACTATCTAAAAGTAAATTATTTGAAGTAAGCGTTATTAATAATTGATTAAAAACGCATACATCATATTCATAACTTTCTTTAAAAGGCAAGAGGAGACTTTTATACTGTCAATAAAAAATATCCATATAATAAATATTAAATAAAATGAGACAAATGTGTGCTTACAATTGTGTGTTCTTTTACTAACAGTTTTTACAAAATAACACGTTTCATATAATGACAATTATGCTATTTGGTAGTTGGTAGTTGGTAGTTGGTTATATTAAATGATTTCTAAAATCCCAATATAGCTTTCTAAACTTATAGGTTAACTTTAAAAATTAGAAAAATATAAATATGTATCATATGTATAGAATATCATTTTATATAACTCGGTGATTTATTGATTGTTCATATTATTAAATAAATGAGAAAACAACTGTATTTTATAACTAACCGAATATAAATTAATAGAATAATAACTTTATAAATATTAAAACATTTAATCTTTAACCTAAAATTATATAATAAATCTCTAGAAAAAATTGATGCTTCATACATTATGTATTATTAGATTGGTCATGTCTGGTTTATGATTATAAAATTGCTAGTATTATTTTAAATGCTTAAAAGTTTAAATATAAAGTATTGCAGAAATATTTCATTTTTTATTTCAATAAAAATTATATGCTCACAATTTTATATAATTCATCAAACATTTTTTGTGATGACTTTCTAAACTACAGTAAGAATATTTTATGAATATTAAACTTATTCGACTAATAGTATATTAAACATAAATTATTAATATATATTACATTAATACTATTATATTAAAATATGTATTAGAAAATAATTTAACAGTAAACCTTTCAACAATTTTTATCTTTTGTAAAATCTCTAATATGTATATGTATACATTTTCACATGGAAATAAACGAGTTGTTCATATATATATACAGTGAAAGTTGTTTATAAATGTAGTATACAATATTTTGCATATATTTATATTTACAAATGAATCGTTTTGAATAATATGTCGTCGTACATTCTTGATTTGGTGAAATGTGTGCCTATCAAATACTGAAACGACAAGATGCACAAGATGCAAAAGTTGTATGTTAGTATTGACATTCACTTGTGTCCTCGCTGTAGATTACTGCTATTTTAATTTTGTTATTTCTTATTGTAGTTTTCATTAATAAAAACGTATCTTACTTTAAAACAAGTATTCTTTAAATTGGAATAACTCCAAAATAAAATAAAAATATCGGTAACATTATTTCAATTCACGCATAACACGCATAATACGCACCTTAAATCTGAATGAGGTTATTTGTATTTATTGTATGTATGTTATTATACAAAACTAGCCGGCTGGTTGGAGTAAAGATTGGGTGAAGAGACTCGGCTGTGTTTGAGTGGAGTGTAGGTCCGCATATCATACTCCTCGCCTCCTCCCCACTCCCCATCTCCCTCTCCTCCACCTCCACACTCGCCACTCAACTCCAGTCCATCAACCGAGTTATCCGCATCACTCCTGTCCGCTAATGCTCCTACTCCCGATTCATTGATCTCCATAATTCCCGGCCCAGAATCCAAACGTAAACGCTCCCCTCCGCTTGCTGTCCATGTTCCTGTTGCTATTTTATTTGTCGCCATGACAGCACGAATTGAGTCTTCGCGGAGATTCTGATATGCTCCTGGCTCATCCATCCAGGAGACAGAGAGGCCTCCCCGCAATGTCTTTGGGGTCTCTCCGAGTGTTTCAGTGCCTCCACCACCTCCTAACGTTGTAGTATCGTTCCGCACAGCCGCACGGAAGGTCGCCAGTCGAGGCATAGTAGATGTAGTCGTATCCGGACGTTTACTGTCAATGCTCTTCGTTAACATTGTCGAACAGTCTGTAGTGGTCAGATGAAGATAACAGAATGGAATAAATCAATATATTACATATAATATACAGGGTGTGTCAAAAGTAATGCCGAATTTTGATGTTTTATAAAGTGTTTTATTGTCAAAAATATTTGCAAAAATTAATTTAGAAAAATTACCAAACAACATGTTCGTAACGTTTTAATGTCCCCTATGTTGCAATTGTTCGCCACCTTGCTCAACCAACTCCTGCATTCGAAGTGTCACAGACTGGAACACCTTCGGAAGTAACCCATCTCTTTCAAACCCTTCCATTATTGAAGTAATTATTTCTCTTAGTTCCTGCAGATTCTATGGTTTGGGACTTACGAAGCAAAAGGGATTTTAGATGGCCCCATAACCAAAACCCAGGAGAACGAGAAGGCCAATGTACAGGTCCACCCCGACCAATCCAACTTTCAGGAAACTTTGTTTAGTATTCGTACATTTCTGGCAAAATGTGGTGCAGCACCATCCTGTTGGAGCCATGATATTTGTTTTAATTTTATCTGTGGCAAAATTTTATCTCGCAGTATCGCACAGTATTTATCCCCATTTAGAGAACCTTTGATAACATAAGGGCCAATGAGACCCGCAGCAGACACTCCAGCCCAAATATGCAGTGAACGGCGATCTGTTGTGTTGGTAGTGTTTGACAATACAAACACTATATTAAACACCAAATTCGGCATTACTTTTGATACACCCTGTATATCAAAGTGTAGTTTCTACAAATTATTGGAGTTAAGAATTGGGTAGCAAGAATTATTACTATTATTAATTATTCTACTAATTTAACTTATTAAGATAAGATAAAATAAAATAAAATAAAATAAAATAAAACAAAACAAAGATTTATTCAAATAATGACAATCGGTTGTAGGCTACATGATATAAAAAAGTAAACAACACTGGATAATTCAGTAAGTATTAAAAAAGGGGGAAAATAGTTTTGTTAAACGATTTCCACATGGTCTGCAGAGTTCAGACAAGGTGGCTGAAAGCTAAGAAGTATTAAATGATTGACTTTTGTAGTCCACAAGTTTTAGAGAGGGACTTACGGGAAAGTGGTTGGTGAAGTTGGGTATTGTACTGTTTTGTATTGATTCTTAAGTGTATTAATACTAATGGGCGGATTTTTATGCTTAGTTTATTATATATGTACATATATTTGCTATTGCCTCTTATTATGTATATTCATATTTGTAGTTATTAATAAAGAAACATTAATGGCAATTAAAAAATCCTAACCTAACAATATAGTTAACATTAAGGTTCATTAGAAATAGTAACAAAATTTAGTAAACAAACTAACAAAGGTTTTATATACATAAATGTATGATATTTATTTGTAATCCTTATGCTCATTGCTTATTATTAACGTGACTTTTACATAACATTTCTTTTTAATGTAATTTAATTTAATTTATCCCTTAAAATATTATTACTATTAAACAGAATAATAGAAAATGAATAATCTGTATTATCTATTAATTACAAATTAATAACATGCCATCATTTATGTGAAACATTTATATACTGTTTGCTGCATTATCGTTGTACATATTTTAGTATATAAATCTTTACAAAAGTATAACTAATAATACATTGTATTATTTCACGTGAAAAAAAATGTATTTTGGGAATAAATATCATGGTAAGATATTTATTACAGGCTGATTGATATATTTTGAAATAAAGAAAATTAAACTTACGAGTATTTATAAATTATGTAAATTCTAACAAAACATTCTTTTCATATTAAAATTTCATAGAATTTTATGACTAAGTAATGCTTATAATATAGGTTAGGAAAATTATTATTTGCAATGAGTATTTTTAGTATTTCATGTTTATATCTTTATATATCTATAGTTTTGTACATTTCCATTAGCTATACTTGATATAAATCAAACTAAGATATGACACAAAACTGCATATAGAACTCTATTTAATTTTAATTTTTTCAGGAAATAGTTTCTATTCAAGTAGATATATGTAGATAGCTAGGTGTTAGGAAGTGGAAATATGAACAGCGTGTATTTCTCACATTATGAACCAGCCATTGCAGACGACAACAAAAGCATTAGAGTTTAATACCACTCGGTATATACCTAGAGGTGTCCTATGATTCTCAATAATGCAGGAGATGACAATGTTTACCACCGATTAATTGGATTATTAATTATTAAGTCTACATGGAGCTGTCATCCTATAAGCGCGTTAGTAGACGAGAGAATATCCTATGAAGCTGATGATAATTTCACAAGACGCAAGAAGGAAGGACATTTTCCTATTTCTTCATTCTTTCCAGTTTGATATATAGACTTATTATATCATAGGCTACCAGTATATATCTCACCACTGTATCAATTAATGTTATTGTATTTCCATGGTCTGAACACATTCCCAAGTCTTTTCAAGATGCTCCTTGTCTAATTATCAAAGCATAGGTATATTTTTGCTTTCCACTGAATATCCAACGGTCGTCAATGTTTATTTTAGGTTTCTGGCTAACATTCCTCTACCAATTTAATAGTATTTATAACACCTGCCTGACTCTATATCAAAGAGCATTAATATTTTAACTCTTCTCTTAACTCATTGAGGAAGATGACATGACCCATTGTTCTTCATACTGTATAATTGAGAGTTATTAAATATACCATAGCATATAATGCACTTACATACGTAATGTATTGCATACATATCATATGTAAACATCTGTATATGAGATATTGGAATAATTATCCATTTGTACTTTTTTCTTAGTTTTCGCCTAAAAAATTCAAATCAAAAATGCAATTTTTAAATTTAATGTTAAATTGTAAAAAAACAGCAAGTAATATAATATTATATTATACTGGACATAAATTTAAGTATAATTCAAAAATCTTAATATATCAGGTTGGTCTTTTAAGATCTTGTTTTTCTCTTTTTCCAGAACTATTAAGATAAATATTTGCTTATGAATAATATAAAGTTTCTTACACTTATATACAAAATATAGCTATATATTGTACTACATTGCTATATTAAACAGTAGAATATATAGGATTAAAAATCTGAACAAAGTAATGTTACATTTCTATTAGAATGTACAGAAATATGCTTTATATATGACGTGCAAACTGCATTTATTATTATATAATAATATTGAAAATCTATTAAATTCATGTGTTTTTTATATATACATAAATTGAAAAGATACAAATGTGAAATAGTACAAACATTTTAACATGCACTATAAATTGGATGATATATATGTTCCTTTTTAGTTTAGAATTGAGAAATAGTCATTGAATTAAATATGGTTTTTGCATCAAAATTACTATTCTGTTATTATATAAATATTCTTCATTTTTTTATAAGAAAATTTTACTTTGAAATTCATGTATATAAAATTGTAAAATTATTCTTATATAATATTTATGTAGTATAGCATATAACTATAAGCAATACTAAAAAGGTTAAAAGGTTATGCTTTATATTGACCAAGTTTATAAATCGTACTAGAGAAACAAGCGTGTGTACCTTAAATTAAAAAAATCAATTACAACAATCATTTTATAATTAAATAATTTGAAATAACTGATTCATAATGAGGAAATATATATTCATTAGTCAAAAACGCAACTTGGATACTGTAAAAAGTCAAGACAATACCGAAAATGGTGCATGGTTTCAAAAAGTATCTCGGATATGTCGGTTTTTAGCTTCAAATTGTGATAATGTATTAGTTTCAAATACGAGCACGTTAAAAACTATTTTAATTGTTTATATTATTAAAAACACAAACAAAATTACTTGGTCGCCATAGTACTGATAGAATGATATAGCTGTCAAGGAACCAAGTGCAATTTCTGAAATCGTGTTTCCTACAGATTCAGATCCCATGATACTAATCATTTAGTTACATGTCCATTAGTTAATATTATGCATAAATTGTTAAGAGACAAGGCGATTGCTGAGGCAGTTACATGTGCCAACTAAATAATCCATAATAAGAGATGTATGGCACAAAACGAATCAACTGATTTAATACATGATTCCAATCACATCGGAGCCGCGTATTCTATATCATTTTTCTTCTTCGAAACCGAAATTGTAAAAATCGAAATTAACATGACCGTATAATATATAGAATATTATACAGCGTACTTCGCCATTTTCGTGTCCGTTAACTCTGCTATCGAAAAGGGAAATTTACCCGACTGAAACCGACAAACACAAGTGTAAACGACCGGGTTAGCAACTAAAAATGCAAATATTTATATCAAGCAATAAACAGACCGTCGGGTTTCCCTTCCCGATATATGATGGAAAATGGAGAACCCTATATGTTGTATGAAGGCATAAACGTAAAAACGCCAATAGCGAGGTTCCCTGATTGCCAAATATGTATTTATTAGATTTAGTTGATAAATAGTACTATACGAATATTTTGGAAAATAATGCACATACTATTTATGGCTTATTGCTCGCTATTATAGCTACACACATAGAACCTCAAATTCCGTGTCTAAGTGTACTATACCGTGTAGGTACATATACAATATCTATTTAGGCTAAAGATAGGCACGTCAACTTCCGTCAATATAAAAGAGGTACGGTTTGATAAGATGAGTAAAATGTCAGATTAGAGCTATAAAACTACTTTAAAATGTGATACGGCATAATATGCGGGTAAATAAAAAAATAATTAAAATATGACTTCTTGTTTAATGAACAACAAGATAATTTTGTTTAAATGATGCAGATGTCTAGCTTACAATTCTGAAATATTTTTGTTTTCTTATTTCTTTATTAGTCTTTACCAGTATATTAAACTGAATTTACCTGTGTTTAATTTATAACTACAGTCATGCAGCTTGGGAGTTAGAATTCTAAAATATTTCAGGCTTTGAAACGGAAATGTTATAATATATAAATGACATACACACGAATGCAACACTAATATCCGATAGTTCAGACTTGACTACATTCATTATAAGGTAAAAAAATGCCTGGATGATGCCTCTTCATACAAGGATATAATCACCCTTATTTCCGCAGTTTTAATCAACAGTAACACTGAATTCTTGTTGGAAATTTATCTTTTAGGCAATCATAAAAAAAATTCAATGCATCTCGTATAATAATGTACATATTTTATAAATAAATGCGCACTTTTCGTTCACGAGGCATTTATATAATTCCATTATATTTATTACCTGATCCAAATCAAGATACTATTTTTAATACAGACAAATATAAAATGAATATACGTACTTGCAATCGAGACTTGTTTTCTGCATAATATGTGTATGCCTTCATATTATATATATTATTTCAAAAGTATGAAAAAAACTGTATAATGTATTATCAGACATGTTTTAATATTTCAGGGTCATAATGTGTTTAATAAGATATACCAATTAACATATTATATTTTATACAACTGCAAGATATTATTTTGTATATATATACCGAAGTAAAATTTATTTAACGTCATAATTCAGTGCAGACTTATACATTATACATGCTACATATATACATGTATATGTGTGCAAGGGGCTTCGATAAGTTAGTAGGAGTTGTATAAAGCTTCTAAACATAAATGTTTGTCTTTGACAATTACAAATTAAAATGATATTAAATTTTACGCTTTTTAATCAATTCGCCCCTTTTTAATGTTTAAGTAAAATATATATAATAACAATTAATAACATTGGCATTCAATCAATAAAAATATAAGTTATTGGAATGAAATGAAATGGAATAGAAAATACATATATTATTTGTATATTTAATTTACTAAATTTACTAAGTTTCTTGCTGACCATAAAGTAAAAGTTAAAGATTTTGAAATAGATATGCATATAAGTGAAATTTATATTATTCACTTTTGCCTTCCACTCAAGACTTTCCAATGTAGTTTTATTCAAATGTCAAAATCAAAATAAATTCACGATATCTTTTACTATACCTCAGAAGTATGAAACCTTTATAGAAGTAATGAATCAAAGTTAGAAAAATATTTTTTTTCAAGTTAATAAAAAATATGTTATATAAAAAAAAATTTTAGTTTTAGTTTTCAATTTTAAAGTTTCTAAATTAGATTAGAAACTTTACATTTGGAATGACACAATACCTTACAGAAAAAAGATGATTTCATCGAGTTTTACTAACTTATTGAAACAAATCATTGTGTGTCACACCAGATACAGATAGACTCTTATCATACACTTCTATTATTGTTGGCGTATATGTGTATACTAGACTAACGCTTACTCTGAGGAGATACTTCAAAGTATAGAAAATGGGTAGGTCTAATGTGCACTTGAATCTGAGAACAATTGACCCCCGGCCGACCATATTTTTCCGACTTCCGTTAAATTTTACATTCTCTAACTTGTTTGGAGCCGTCAGAGTGGATCTAGGAAGCTTACATTTTCTATGATATATTTTAGAAGCTACCTTATACGTGAACTAGTAACATCTATTTTAATTTATACAGTATACTGTAAAATAGTTTTTTGTGTGTTTGCATCTGTCAAAGAATAGAAGACTTATAAAGAATGACTGTCTATGATCAAATGATCTGGTCAAAGTGAATGTAAAGTAGATACTTGAAAATAGAAAGAGTTATGATTAGTCGCGCTACTTATAGGTGCATGTTGTACACATATCATAAAGAGAATACATTTCTGCTAGCTGATTCCGCTTATTTATATATACATATATTGATATCGCTGCTAGCTAGGAATCCAGATTTACTTACGAAAGACAGACTAAGAGTATATGATAAATGATTACATAGATTTTAAATTGTAGGAATGAATATAGACACCATTTAAAAATATGTTATGGATTTTTGACAAGTATATAGGACAATTCAATTTTCATGTAAAACGGATTATTCACTAAACTGAAAGCGTAAATTCGTGCGCGAACGAAATATATTTTAATTTTAATATTCTTAATACAACTATACTTCAATGTCAGTATCTTTCCTTTGATTTACCCAATGATTTTTCGTGTTAATATTTTGTATTTTCTACATTTTAAAATCAACAAAATCAATAATCTAAATACTCTAACATTGTTTTAGAAACTTCAGATATATACTTATACTACAGACATAATCTCCAAATATTATATATAATCATGTACATAGTTTTAGTGTTACATGATATTAAAAAATATTGCTTATCAAAATATGTCAAATATTTTCGTAGTTCACATATTTTTTAAATATTCAAACTATATGTAATTATTGGCATATGGGGACCGGCAAATTATGCGAAATATTTATATTTTTTCATATTAAATTTAATAATCCATACAATAATTTTAATCTTTATTTTACGAAATATAAATAAGAATAAATTGAAATATACTATAATGCATTTATATATTTACTTTTTATTGAACTACTTTAAAAAGATAAAAATTATCATACTATGTAGAATTATCCAAAATACTGAATATGTATATTCTAAAATGAAAGAATTTACACAATTGACGTAAAAATTTTTAAGTCAGAATTAAAATAGAAAAACCTTTAAAGTACTCGTCGTACAATATTTTCACTCCATTTTAAGTCTGAAATATTCCAATATAGTTCGACATTATTAATAATACGCATACATAATGAACAAAATGACTAATGATTATTTTAAATTTGACAACAGAAGCTCTGAGATGAGGTTTCATAGTCTATTTAGAAATAGAGTCACATTATACATGTATATATTGTTGGTTATCTTAATGACAGAATTCTTTAGACTGTATAGAAAAATTGTTAATGTTATTTAGCTGATATTTTATTTATTTTTAAATTGTTGTTACTCATTTTTTATTAATTTTTTTATCTACTGAAAATTGGTTTATGAAAACCAATTTGATAATAAAAGTAAAATATGCTTATTTTAGAAGGAAGCGTATTTTTAAGATAAATTTAATGCAAAGTAGATTTTAAATTAATTTACGTCGTTCTCGTCATATGGACGCAAGCGATTAGCTCATAAATTTTGATGCACACTTCGCTAATGGACTCCAATCCATCATCATAATAATGCACAAAAAATGTAATAAAAATATTATAGAGTTATCAATTTTTTGTGTATTGTGGGGTTGCCTGTGATGTGTCCTCCAACTTTCAAACTGTCACGGAGTCATCAATCTACCGTCGGTATTGTGTGTATCCTCTTTCGTGATTTATCACTGCCTGTATACACTGTATCATGCTCAATTCCCTTTTTTCATTTTTAAAAGATTAATTGGTACCCTGTTCCTCTTAAAACAAAAACAAAAAGAAACTGAGTCCAAATACTTTACTAGAAGAGGAGGGGGGGAGCATCAGGATGAAATAAACTGCGAAGCTGATGACAGTTCGCCACATGTGAGGGATAGTGAAAGTATTCTGGCATCCGTCTTCCACTAAATTATTGTTTTTGCTACTTAAATTTGTGACTGTATTCCCACACCATACCATCTGCATATATGCTAAATTGATTAACTATAAAAGTTTTTTTCTTATAGTTAATTATTCTTACAATAATACAATCCAGTAGGAAATATTGTCATCTTGGTTAAACAAATTTTCACAAACTTATATCAGTATCTTTTTACGAACAAATTTAGAAACCACAAAATTATCATATATGAAATAAAAAGACCTTATTTATTGGAAACAGCTAAAATCATTGAAGTTAAGAACTAGGTGGAGCTATAAAATATTATTCAAACAATTTTTTTAAAAGAAAACTGGTCTTAAAAGTACTTTTACAAGGAATTTCCCTACTTTAGTAAGTTTAGTGTAGTTTATAAATAGTTTTAATTTTTGTAAACATATTAACAGTAGAACAGCCAGGGGGGTAAGAATACCCACATTTTGTATTCACTCTCGTGGATCCCTAAGTTCTCAACCAAATGAATTGAAACTCCCTAACACAGGCTAAACTTTTGTTACAAAGCTCCCAGGATGAGTCAATTTTTTGTCAGACGTCTCCATTGGATCCAACCGGAGCCCTTCTGACACCTTCTAGGTCGTCCTGAGACCAAAGTTTAGAATTCTAATAAAACATTCAAAGTAAATATATTTCAGATGAATAAAAGGCTGATTCAAGGTTACCATTGGTAGATACAGGTTTCCATATGCTTTAAATCACTTGTGGGGCCCCTGGAATGTTCAGAACGTCCAGGACGTTAGGGATTACTCCTTGGAGGTCTATTTCTAAATGGTGCAATACAAATGATTATAAATTATATTTTCAACATCTAACAATAATACTACACACTGGATTATCAATTTCAAGACCGAGGAATCTTTCATAATGATTCTGACGTCAGCATCCAGGTCCTCCAGGACGTCAGAAAATACTCCGTGTAGGACTATTTCATTAGTATGCATTCAAAAATAAGCAATCAAATATATTTGTCATCTGGTAGCATTTATGATCATTGGGAGTAGCTTTGAAGTCTGTTTAGCTTTTTGAAAAGCTCAAAACCCAGATGCTGCAACGGCACTATGAAAAGTATGTAAACCAATTCAAAATGCAAATATGTTGGACAATTGATAATGGATGGTCTATACTTTATTTGATCGTTTAACTCTTTTAGTCCATGAACAGTGACTTGAAGACCATCTCCTGAAAGTTCAGGACGGGCCTAGATGCAAAAACTGCATAATAAAACGTACAGAATAATATATTAATTGCGGAAATCCTATACCTTCAATATTGGTTGTTTAAAACGTTTTTATAGAATCATCAACTATTTTCATTTTGAAGCAGTCACACAAAGAACATCTCCTGAAGGTCATGGAAATTGCAGCAACAGCATACCAGACAACGCTACATGTTAGCTGGGTATTATTATACTATATACAAGACTGTGGTATTGATCCAATGTCATCACGAGATTAAAATATGAAAAAATATGATATTTCCGAAATGTTGCCATTTTTTACATCAGGGACTCCAGGACGACACTGTTGGACCATCAAGTTGGTGAGAGCTGACGATGGAACCTATCAGGTTGGAATCCTCTCATAATTTGGAATATAAGGATGTAAATGTAATCGATTTTGTGAATGTTTTCTTGATTTGACGTTATTTCCAAAAAAGTTGGTAATTTTAACTATTTTCTTTTTACATTTAACTGTTATACATTTTGTCAGTATATGTATTTCAATTTTTACAAAAGTGACATCGTTTTTGGATTTACAATTACATTCAAGGTGATTTCCCAAATCATTTTATTTATCTGTATTACAATTTCTCAATAATATTTTTCGAAAAACCTAAAAACATGCCCATTAATAATATTGTCCATTCCGCTACTCTAACCAAGATATAGCACATCCCTTAAATTGACTCACCCTTATTGAAGTAGTGGACCTGTGGCATCCTTCCGAGTGTGTTGGCCGACCTCTCGAAGCCCGACAGCTTCAGTTGTCCGGTCTGACAACCACTGCGACCACTGTCCATCGAGTCAGTGTCTCCCAGCATGCTAATCTTGCTCTCCATTGTATAATACAACGGCGGCCTCTCTCTGTCCAGTGGGTCTGTCATAGGCGGTCCCACAACCCCTCCTCCTCCTCCGTGACCCAAACGACTGAGCATAGGGCTGCCTATCCCGCCTGGTTGTTTGCAAAGATGCGGGATCTCAGAGAGAGCAGGCGAAGATCGACCTGTGTGACATGAAAATGTGGACAATCAGCGATTTATAATAAGTTCTAGCGACCATAACCATGACTACTCATAAAGTAATCTTCTCACACAAGCAAGAAAATCATATTGGTAGAATTGCGACTATATATAAAAGTATTATTCAGGGCGTTTTTACGTTGAACATAATTTAGACAAACACTTAGGCTGTAATCTAACCGTTTCGGTTCTATTCAGTTTTTAACATATTACCTAAATACATACATTAGTTTGGATCATTATTTCATATATAAAACAGTTTTATATTTTTTATTAATTTTTTCAATATATTTAAGACATATATTACTGCAAACAAGGATAATAAATTAATGATCAAGAAAACTAATTAATGAATAAAATAAAGAAGCAATTCGGAGGCTCCCTCCGCCTTTAAATTGAATTAAAAAATAAATAAATTATAAAAATATTGAATATATATAAAAATATAGTAATATATCATGCTGTGCATTAAATATATATATATATATGAACAATACATGTACGTCTACACACAAAATTAAGATTTTTTATTGAACTTTTAGAAAGTCAATAGGAATCTACAGTTCCGAAAAGTTAATATATAAATGAAATTATTATGTCAGAAAATATTAATGTTACCATTTGATGACCCAACTTATAAAAAGTGTATTGTTTGAACTCTCCACATTATGTGAATGTCAATAGCTAAACTATGATCTTGCTTTGATTAATAATTTAAAGTTTGAAATAAGAAATAAAACTATAATTTAATTATTTTTTGTTACCTAACTATAACTTTAAAATAGAGCTAAATTAATTTAACTATTGGCTTTATAGAAAAAATTGATTATGTATGCTTGATTTTATAACGTATTTGTCCTAAATTATGGATTTACAATTATTTTGATTTACAAATTGAACATTAATAGTGAATCATTTATTAAATAAAAAACAATTACTTGTCCCTTGTCGAGTGCAGAACTAAACATATACAAAACAAATGCATATGTTTCCAAATAAATAAATAAATAGTTTTTATGTTATGTATCAAATATACATTAGATCAGATTATACTGTTTCTTAAATGATATATTTATTGTTTTCAAATATATCTATATTGTCTTTTGAAAACAAAATTGTTAAATCTATATATTGTCTTACCCTCAATTTAAAAGTATACTCCTATACTGCATAATCCAATTCTAATAGTTCGTATATAAGGCCTCTTTTTATAAAAATGTTGAATTTCTTAAACCTTATGTGGCAATTCACATCGAAAGCGTGGCGGGTGCGTCCTTGATTTAATATTATTAAACTATTTTAAAGTTTAAAATATTATATGTTTTCTGTCATGGTCAAAGTTAAATAACTTTTTATACTCGTAGGTATGTATAAATCTTAACAAAATATATATTAATTCAATAAATAAATTACTTTTAAAAAAACAAGACAATGTATTATTTATGTATAATGATAGATTTATATTCATCTTATATTCATAATGTCGATTTAAGTCTTACAAATTCATTTATAAAAATAAGTTTTTGAGTAATATGGGATTGTTTCAACTGTTGAAAAGTATGTATATCAATATAAACTTATAAAAAACATGCTTGATATATGTATACGTGGCTGATATTTTAAAATTGTCTCAGAAAAGACATAAAGACATAAAGAAGATATAACATATTATTTTAGTAAAGCATGTCGTGTAACACTTGATTTGTTATTTTAATGTGAAAATGAAACAAAAAATATATTTCAAGTACTCATATACCCGGATTTAAAACAGTTAATATTTATTAATAAGAATTATAACTTTAAAAATAACAAGAAAATTGTTTTTTTTATATATTTTCTTTTGTACATATCTTTAACCACTAACTAATTACGTTTTAAAACTTTAAGAAAGTAAAACTAAATTTACAAAATTATTTAAAACGAAAGAAACAAAAAATAGTTTAAGAAATAAATAGAAACGTATAAATTTATGAATTTATGAATTTATAAATAGGCTAGCACTTATCTATTGATCTTTATATACATTTGTATATTATATATATATGTACATTATATACAAAAATTTGATTTTTAAAAGTTACTTCAAATATTATATGATCCACCGTTGTACTCAGAAACATATCTTCTGTATAGCATTTAACTATTATATATTTTTACTTATTATATTTGCATAATTTATTACTATTCAGAGTTAATATGTATATTCGAAAATATGTATATATGATCCAATACTATAATGTACATCTCATCTGTCATATTTAATATTTAGATTAATAGATAGCGTTAATTAAAATAATTTTTATCTAAGATATTAAAATGTATTTAAATTCAACAGAAATATTTCTATATATATCATTTGAGCAGTAAATACATTTTACAATTTTTTCAAGTAACATTAATAAAAAAATAGATATATTAGTATTTGCAAATTTCGGAATAATGATTATTATTATATTTTTATTGAGATAGTTCACTACTAATCTTCAGTAAGTTTAATAATTTCAATATTATATTTGTAATCATTTCAGATTATTTCTATTTTATCATGTACATATATATACTAAGCAAATAATTTTTTTTTATAAATTATTCATTCAGTAATTAAGATAATTACATTACCACATTAGACTGCGATAAATGAATAATTCCACTGTATATATACTATTAATATTCATTTTATCGACAATTTAAATCTAGAGATATTAATTATTCTCTTCACTGGATAGGTTCGCTTAGATCGGTTATTTGAGGATAACAATAAGTCTTGAATTATTTATAGAAAAGGATAATATATGTTTTGTAAATCTAATTCATATCTCTATGTTATGAACAGATAAAACTTAATGGTTGAAACGATATTTTCAAAATAAATTGAAATTTTAAACTAAATATAATGTAACTAATATTATTTCAATAGTTAAAATATTAAAATACATTATCTTTAATATTTAACTCAAAAATGTTTGTTAGTATTAGTTTGGAGTAGTTCTAATTTATTTGAAATCTCATATTGTACAGTTTAATTGTTTTATATATTATTTTTCAATTATTTTCAAAGATACTATTGTTCTGAAATATGTATACATAGGTACTCGTATGTGGATATAATAATACCCAATAATTTAAATGATGAGAATTAAATTAAGAAAATATACAATATAAGCGTAAGTTGACTAACGTAAAACACACGAGTAACTACTGACGCCATAATTACGAGACATTGGTTTCAAAATCGATATTTTTAAAACTTTTATTCTCTCTAAATGTGAAAAATGTTCATTAATTGCATTTAAAGTGTGAGTCTAGAGTATTTCATAAATAAAATTCTATATAAAATAGTATATCATGAAATGATATGAAGTGAACAGTATTGACTGGATTAGTCAATATGAGGATGAAATTGTGGATAAATTCTCTTCCTACCAGAAGCATTATCACAAAAACAAGTTTTTTAGTAGCGTCATTTTGTTGTCACTTGGGAAAGAGATCTCTCTGTTTCTTTGTAGTAAATCGTAACAACCAGAGTCAATTACTTTTGCACCCCCATGGCCTACAGATCTGACTGCGGAGCGATAGATAACTCGTTCAAACAACTGCTACATCAGACTTGTACGAGAGATCAGAACTTAGAGAGAACGCGTAAATAGCAAACTGAAAATGTTGCAGTGAAGGCATTAGTTCAACCTCACCTCTTGTGGGAATTGGCATTTAATATACAGGCCAGACGAGGCCAAACATTCACGCATAATGTTCATAGGAATAGGACTTTATTGCTAAGTTCTGCTCATCTTGGAATTAACTCCATGTTTCTCTGGTCCCGGTCAAACTATAGCCAAGAGTCATCAAGGATCATCTCCTAACATCAACGCAGTCTGATCTTCTAGCTGGTCATATACTCAGCTGTTTCCCTCTCATTTGAAGGGGAGAGAAAGCCTTTCAGTCTTCTGGCGAAATCATCATCTCTTTGGAATATTATGTTTAAGCCTTGTTGCCATTTCTGCCTGGCGGGCAATTTATAAGGGGTGTTGGCTACTACTTTTACGGTTAAGTGCATTTATGTTTTTTTACTTCTCTGACGAGCTATATACATTCTCAATGTCTAGATTTGGTTCTGTATAAGCACAGAGTGAAATGTTATAATTTAGACTACGGCCAGGTAATTCAGATATACATAATATGTTGTTTCTGACTAGTAATGCAGATATTTGTAGGTATATACCTATACATTAAACTTGCATGGGTATATTGCAAATATTACACAGTATCCCACTGCCATGAGACGATGATAGCAAAAATGATTATGCCTACAGGGTAGACAGATCAAAATGGATCGCCAGAGGGGCATTTACAACAAATCCCTTTACTGACTACACTTCAAAATTTTATTATAAACTATCAACATTTATCTTATAGAAATAGTATACTATAGGGGGAAGAGTGCCAGAAGTTTTACAGACACGATTATAGAAAGGGTTGGGGGGTTAACTCGTTATCATATGTAACCCGCTGACACCTACACCCCCGTGTTTACTGATTAACCGAATTCCCTTTCTCCGTAGTTTATTGGATGCCAGAATTTTAATGATTTAAGGTAATTATGTATATACAAATTCGATAATAGCTAATAAAAATTCAATTTTACATTAATTAAACAAATACTGCTAGATTTTTAATATGATTAAAAAAATTAAAATATAATGTTATTAAAACAATAATTTATTATTCAAAATTGACTTAGAACTGTGAGGAAATATTTGTTTCTATAGACATTACACTGAATATATTTATACACTTTTAAAAATATAAAAGTTTATATTTGAAGTTTAGCAACTGAAGTACCATAAATAATATAATCATTTGGTAGAAATTTAGTTTATTTCAAAATAATACAAATAAAGATTTAACATAATTATTATAACTTTACAATATTATCGGCAAATATATAGATATGTTCACAAACAAAAATATACATTTACTGAATATTTTTTACAATTTTATGTAAAATGAGTTAATATTTTATCAATAACAATTAATATTTTGTGAAGAACACATTTAATATTTTAATTTTGTTTCAATGTTTATCAATATATCAAAGCAGCACGACATATATATGTAATTCTGTTTAAGCCTAGAATGTTTTAGAGAACTTAAAACTAAATCGACAGTATAAGTGAAGTAATGAGCAATTATCGCTCAGCACAATAAGAGTCAAGAAATCAACAATGATCCCACCTTTCAAATATACTACATACTTCAACCACTTTATTTGCTTACTAGATACTTTGTGTCAATATTATTTAACTTTTTCTAGTTTATATATGCAAAGTGGTGTTCCTATACACCGTGGGCCTTGTAGAATACTGCTTTGTCTTGGTATATTAATGTTATCAGGGGTTAGGCTAGCTGATGAGCTCTAATAAGAGCGAAACATCGCTGTCCTATGTCTCCCTTGGTATCAGTAATATCCGAAGTAATATATTTGAAAGGTAGGATCATTTTGGTTTTCTTCACTCGTAAATCAACAGTGTTTTTAATTTTTATAATTTATTATTACTGGGATTGTAAAGTCATATTTAAAGAATAAAAATCTACATCATATCATATCAATGATCCCGATGAATTATTTAATGGTGAAACAAAATTAATCGTTTTAAAATGTATCTATTTTGTATTGTTTAAGGTGTAAGTTATTTTATATTAATATATATAGTTTTAATTTTTATTTATAAAACACAAATTAAATCTATAATGCCCAATTGTTAAATATTCGGTGAGAAAACTTCACTTTTGTATGTTTATATAGTTTACATGATATTTCATTTATTATTTTTTAACAATTAGAACAAATTGCGATTAAACGTCGAGAATAAATTATGTTATTGTTATCTAATTAACCTGCTACTAAATTTGAATAGTGAGCTTAGAGTTTTCGTCGACTATACTAATTGGAATTTTACTGTAATTATGTTAAATATCTATTAATTATTAATACAAAAGTATTAATCTCATTAAAATTTGTATATTTAAGAATATTTAATTTCGTGCAAATTATATATCAATTATATGTTTCAAATATATTATACATGTATATAGTTTCAAAACAAACTATTTAAATTAATAACCCAAAACATACTATTTTAAAATAAGCTGAGCATAAGGACTACATAATTCATAATTCATAATGAATAAAATTAAATATTCAATAATCGTGTTGGACAGTTTGTATTTAGCTGTTACATTTTTCTGCAGCTTACGTAATCGATAAAATAAATATATAGCACTTCAATCATTTATTATACATTTTGTCAATAACTTTATCCGGTCGATAATCAGTACGATGTTGACAGTTCGTCTGACCTTGAGATTACGGCACTTCACCGCTAAAACATGAAAAGCCCACGTAGACTAGTAATGAAATGGGGTATAAAATAGAAATGACAGCATAACAAGCAGTCCGTCACTCTTATTGGTGAAATGATTCGAAAAATAGTGAAGTTCGACCGATGAATTTGTTGAATCAGTATTCATCAGGCTGCCAACGCCCCATAACTGACCAGCTGTCTTTAAAAGAGGACAACTGTATTCACTTTTCTTCCATTTTGCTTTTCTATCTTCGTGGCCAGTCATACAAATTTTTTGTGCTTCATTTCATCAATAAAACCATTTTGTCCGTCTATATACCCATCTTCCTTCTTCCCTTCTTCACATCGATGTAGTTTCTTAGGGTCAATCGCAGACTAACAAAGCGACAGGAGCGTTTATTTACACGGTATATTACACACTACATATATATATAGATTCATATGAAACATTGGGTAATTATACACACTAATAGACTTACTTGACTACCTTTTAAGTCGAATTCGGCAGTACATAATACCGTATTTTGCATATATAGAGCATAAGCCACATGTCACTGTAGATACAGTATGTACCAATTGTGAATACATAATATTTTATCTGTGTCGTTAAGGCGGGAGTGAGCGACAGATAACCTCACAAAAGCAGCAGTTATAATCCCATTAATTTGGATCCTGCACTTGTATACTAAATGTTGGTACGTGGCTAACCAAACAGGTGAAATAATTCGTAGACCCTATGTATATTATGTTGATCATCACTTGATATCGTTAAAGGCAGACAGGGTAGTTGCTCCAATAATGTAACACAGGCCATGAGTTTGTGTGTCAATGGATATTTTTAACTTTTTGAACTATTTGTTTGAATAAATTTTGTATTTCTAAAACTTATAGCTTTAATTTATGGCGGACCAAAAGAGTCATCAATGATATCACGCGTAATGGTTGTTCCTGAATACCTACACAGATATATTTAAGCCTTTAAGCTTATTTGGGTTTAATCATCGTTCTTATATATCTCCAATAATTCCGAAAGTGAATGTTTTTAATTTTCTAAGATAAACTACTTTAAGTTATAGATATAGACTTGGGTTTCGAGGCAACTGAAAAATAAAGTGCGAGAACCGAACGTTCGGGACCATTATACTTAAGAGTTTAATGGGTTAATCAGGTTTATATATTTTATTGCTGCATTATTGATTACTTAATATATAAGCTTAATATAATATAATGACTTAATATATTTAAAACAAGCTTTAAAAATAAATAAAGCATCTTGAAATTGTATATTAAGCGTATCATACGTTGGAACAATGTCCGGCCGAGATAACAATCATTACACTTTGTATAATCTAAAAATCCATTTGTATAAGATTGCTTTACACTATAAATAATTATGCTGGTATATCCCTTAGAGGGCCAAAATTGTTTTGGTTTTCTAAAAATGTTTAAAATATCTTATTTTTATTATTTGGTATATATGTCTTGAAACCATTCATAATTTTTTGCATAATTATATCCTTAATTAGACTCTTGGACACATTTTAATTTTTTTGCACACAACACAACAAAAAACAGTTATAATTAAAAGTCCTAGGCAGAAGTTATAGAACCTTTTATACATACTACTAAGGGATATAAGACACTTAATTCATTATGTGTCTATGCAAAGTATGTAGAATAACATTAATGTTATATTAATTGTTCGTGATTATGAGTAATATTTACATTGTTTAATCATTTTAAAACAATTACATATCTCTATATCAAACACATTTTAGAAAAACAGCCATGAAATATTAGGAACACAACTCACAATTTTAGTAGAATACCTAAGTAAGATCTTATATATATACATTTCATTATTTAATCATTAAATGAATTGATAATGTAAGTTGACCATTTTTTCAAATAATTTTTTCGTAAATTAATAACCGTAATAAATCTCAAATTTCATTAAACTTCATATAAAATCTAAATTGATGTTTTGACATGGGGTTTTGAGGCACTTTTTTTATATATTTTAACAATTTCGATATAAATCATTTCATACCATATTATTTGTGATTTAAATAAGAAATCATAAACTTTAAAACATGCCTATAATCTGATCTAATATTGATACCATATTATTAAACTATTTTTTTAAACTCACCATCAGGAAAACATATTCTTGTGGTTCTGGGATAACAAGGTCGTCGTTTGAAAAGGAGTGGTCGACAGCGGATACACCGTAGGAATATGATCGCAGCAATGAGTACCACAGAAATCACCAGTGTCACTGCAATCATGCAGATCATTATAACCAAGTCCTTCTCCATTGGATTACCATTTTGTTCCAAATAGACGGAGCTTCCTAGAACGTTGATGTCCAAAACAGAGTTGCTCGACCGAGGCGCCTTACCTTGATCTTCGGCTTTGAGGAACAATTTATGCATCCGAATGTCCTTCTTAGTGAGTGCCTTGGCTAGATAAAGGAATCCGCTTGTTGAATCAAGCTGGAAATAATCGTATTCATTTCCTCCAGTAATACTATAGAGAATGGATGCTCGTGGTCCATAGTCCCGATCAGTTGCTTTGATTTCAGCTATCTTGTGACCGACAGTCAGCTCGTAAGATATGTTGACTGTGTGACTCCCTTCACGAGGAAACGTGAAAATTGGCGAGTGATCATTAATGTCGTTGATGCGAACGATGACGTTAACAGAATTCGACTGAGGAGGCGATCCATTGTCCACTGCCATAACTTGAAATGTCACAACTGGAGTTTTTTCTCGGTCGATTTGACTGCTTCGTACGTAAATCTTCCCTTGGCTATTGACGCCAAAGTAAGTGGCAGTTAGTTCATCACCCGGTGTTGGCACCATCGAGTAGCGAATTAAATTGTTCCTGCTATCTTTGTCATCGTCTTCTGCGACAACGGTACCGATGACGTGGTGCATTGTCTCCCCCTCTTCCACGAAGAATTCATAGGAGCTTCGCAGGAATCGTGGGATGCAGTCATTAATGTCAACGATGTCCACAATCACTACCGAAGTTGCCGTATTGACTACTTGCTGAGACGATTTGTCACCTTTTCCTCTTCTAGACGATTCTTCCTTGTCATCTATTTTTTTCATAAATCCACGATCCTCAGCAGTCACTGTAATGTTAACTTGATCCGTTTGTTCTCTATCAAAGACCGTTCTGGTTGTGATTACTCCCGTTCGTGGATCAATAGCGAAAAAAGATTGAGAATAGTTGTCGAGACTGTAGCGGATTTGACTGTTGTCATCAGCATCATTGTCCGTTGCAGTCACTGAAGTTACTGTTGAATTAAATGGTGCATTTTCTCTTAACTTCACAAAGTATATCGGTTGCATAAAAACTGGCGGGGAGTCGTTCTTGTCTTCGACATTCACTTTTAGCGTTTTCTTATTTGACTTGGGGGGTTGGCCACTATCCCAGCACTCGATTGTCACATAATATTCAGTTTTATACTCCCTATCAAAAGTGACCATTGTAATGAGTTTCAAGCGGTTTTTGCTCCCTTTGAATAAAGGTTCAATAGCAAATAGGGGATTGTTTGTTTGACAGCGAACTGTCTCCTGTTTCAAACGATCATCCGCATCATTTACAGTTATAGTCGCTACTAGTTGTCTCGGTTTAAGATTTTCTCCAATCCATACTTCTCTGTTTCCACGCATCAAGTGGGAATGTATGTAGATTGTGGGTTTATTATCATTCTCATTCGCAACATCTACGGTGAGTGTTGTGTAGGCTCGGTGCTTTCCATCACTGACAACAATAGGCACCTGATAAGGCTGTCGTATCTTTTCATAATCGAGAATATCCGACAGGTAGATTGAGCCAGTTTTACCATCAACCTTGAAAAGCCTTTGAACATCATCGCTTGCAGCTGTGTCCAAAGAGTAATGTAATCGTGAAATGTCAGAGGGATCGGGATCTGTGGCCTTTACCTTAAAGATTTCTTTATGCACTGGCAGGTTCTCCATGACTAAAACCCGTTCTGTCGGGCTTTGAAAAACTGGAGGTTGATCATTAATATCCGATACCGTGATATTAATTGTCACTGAGCCTGTATGACTCGGACTTCCACCATCATAGGCAGATACTGTGACCTGATAAGAGTCTTGCTTTTCTCTGTCTAGCTCTTGGTCCACCTGAAGCCACAGGTTGAACTTCTTGGCCTCTGTCAGAGAGTTGGTGGTCAGTTCTCTTTGCTCCAGACTAAATGCTCCCCGGTGCGACTGAAATTTAATGGCGTAGCGAACCGTGGTATTCCTAGGACCCTGATCTGCGTCCTTTGCAGTTGGAAGACGAAATCTGGTCCCTATAGGTGTGTGTTCGGGAATATCAAGATTGATATATCGATTCCGCCAACTTGGTGTATTGTCATTGATATCCACAATTTCAAAAAATAAATCAATCATTGTCTGATCACTTGAACCACTGTCGGCTGGATCCAGCACTAGTGTCGATAAGCTACACATTTTAGATGGTGAACAACACATTCCACATTCTAAGCACAGAGATTCTCGATCAATCCGGGAACTGACATAAATGGCACCCGTTGTTTGGTCAATTCGGAAATAGCGATTGTCACCAAGAAACTGGTACTGAAATCTATCCAGTTCGCCAGCTGTCATTTGCCCAGAGGAGAGCAGCTTTTGACGAAGGTTCCCTATCAGCGTATCGATTGGAGATTCTTCAGGGAGTTCAAATCTGACCTCTACTTTCCGCGCCAAAGATACCCGACAAAGTAAAAGATGCACAAAAAAATAAATAATTATTGTATAAATCCGACAAGAATCATGGATTTGTTTTACAAAGGATAACATGTTTGTATCACTTGAGTATACTTGAAGATATTGACAATAATTTAATTTAGTTTTGTGCACCACAGATATTCCATGACATTTGGAACTGATGATATTCCGCTTCTAAGTGCACATCTTTAGATATATCTTTAGCGGTATAGTTTATTATATATGTGCGAGGTTCGTATATTATATGAATTCCTTAAGAAAGAGGCTTTCATCGCTGATTATCCTTAAAGTATGTTTGATTGGTCAACGAAAGAGGAAACGTTGCCTGAATAGCTCATCTATTGGCTTACGAGGACGTGGTGGCAGAAGTCAATGAATATTCATCGAAAAAGTAAATTTAGTATAACATGTGAAACATACAACGATGTTTAATTGATAATAATAACACTAATTATTACCTGCAGATTACAGACTACCAAATTTGGTAGATTTTGTGTGTATTTTTTTTCCTAATCATGTGATGTTAATGCATCGTTTGTTCTTAAATAATGTAGATAAATTGATATGTATATCCAAAACAATTTAAATGATTTTTTATTTACAGCACGTCTTTCGCAAAACATGATTATCTGATCGGTCAAACGATAGCTCAGTCTGAATATGTCGCATGCGAATAAAAATAGCTAATGAAATTCTACACAATAGTATATGACAAATTGTAACTACATACGATGGTAAATTAAGACGATGTGCCAAAATATTAACTACGGTTATTCACTAAAAGTTCCCACTTGTTTTAATTATGTAAACAATTAGTATTAGAGGTCAGACTGCCAGTATCAATTGACCTTCCTGTTTATGGAGTACATCTGGCACTTTTCTATAAACACTTAGCCTAACAGTTACTATGGGGCTGAAAATACGTCTAGATGAATAACGTTTAGTATGCACCATGTGCTTTATGTGACAGTTAATTACAACCTTCTTTTGCCATACGTAAATAAGCAATAAACATTACGATTCTAATTAGGCTACCATTCAATATTTGATAAATTATAAAAAGATTAAAATTAAATAATTCTGTATAATATAATTTAAATAAAAAATAATATAAAAAGACGAGTATAATAATACAAAATGTATACAATCTATATTTATATAACCTTTATTTATATAAAAAGATCAAAGAAAAATATAAAGCTCAAGTTGTAAGCGAATTAATTTAAACATATATTCGGTGTAGATAAACCCGAAATTTGTCGCAGCTTTTGAATATACTATTATTATTATTGTTATTGTTATAATAATAAGTATATATTTGTAGAGCGCCTCATATTTCCACAGCAATATCAGCAGCGCTATTACATACAATTAAAATACAAAATGCATCGTACAATTATTACCTATTAATTAAAAGAATATTAATAGTATTAGTAGTAATAGTATTAGTTTGTATTAGTATTATTACTATAAAAATAATTTATGAATATTTGTCTATATTTCATTATTTGTGAATAATAATATTCTATATATATTTTCATAATTTCTCCTAATCAAGCAATAACTTTTTTAAATTTGACATTTTTGGAAAACATATAAGTTATATATCGATGTATACATCTAAAGTATGCGTTACGTAAAAACTATAATTTTATGGATATTATGATATTGAAATCAAAAAGTGTTTATTTTAATAAATTATTTATTCTATATAATTTATTTTTTAATTATATTTTAGAAGTGTTTTCAATGCATGATATTCAATATAGTAATTTTGTTGTAATACTGTAATATATAGTAACTATAGTAATACTGTACAGTAATTTTATTTTTAGTAATAGAAAATGTTAAATAAATAATTAATAAATTATGCGACTAATCATACATACAATTATTATATAAATATCATATCACATCTATATACTAATATTTTGTGTAAAACATTAAAAATTGAAAGGTAATTTTTTGTATCAGCAAAAATGGAGTCAATTTTAGATTATAGATTAAAATATATAAATTACTACATTTAAAAACCTGTCATGTGCTTTAGCATTGATTATTTAAAGGCATGTACATCGATTCGATAATTTACATATAACTTATACATATTTCGTAATGCGTCCGGTATAACTTCATATTTTTTGTAAAACTTTTTTACATAGAAAAACATTACACAAAGCTGAAATTAATATAACTATGTATATATATGTACTTAAACAAAGATATGACATTGTATATGTTAGGTTCTATTTATATCATATATATACCTATATGTATTTTCAAAAATATTAATTTTTAAATGTATACCTTATTTGTATTGTAAATAAGATGACGTAAAGATACATGAACAATGATGAGAAAATGAGAAAAACTGTGATTTTGTGATAACTCAGTTCAATTTTTTAAATAAAAATCTGAAAACAATATCCAGTCTAAACGAAAAATATGTGCTTTTGCATTCAAACTAAAAATTACAATGAATTCCAAAATAAATTTCAAAAAGTCAAATATACAACATTTAAAAAATATTATAACATAATATATATATTGGCTTATCCAGTATAGTAATTTAAGATAATTTAAAAAATAAAAGTGATCTTTTAGCGTTTAAGAGTTGGTATGATTACAAATTATATTTGATAAAAAATACAAATAATACATTTTCCATTTATAAGATACCATTGAAATTTTACTCAATATATATATATATATATAATTCTTAGTTATCGACTACAATTCAGAATCAAGTCATAAACAATATTTTTTAACATTTGAGCAACTTTAGTGAAATTTGAGATACACTTTATTTTTCAAATAAACATCAATAGAAAAATCCTTGCCATTACGTTTAGTTTGAATAAAACTACTTTAAACTTATCCTCATAAATTGACTGATGCTTTTACTGACTTCATATATTTTATGCAATATCGCATATAGTATTCTATTTATTTTTTCATAAATTTAAATGTAAGAATTATTACAATTTTTATGATACTAATTGTTTTTTTTAGACTATAAAGTATTACTATTGCTATATAGTATATTATCATACAGTTAAAATTGCACTTTTGTTAAAATGACAAAGTAAATGATTTCAAATTAAATTTTATGTAACCTTATAAAACGTTTTATTTAGAGTAAAAAACAATTTTATATCTTTTAACTAATTTTTGTATTTCACTTGCATTTCTGCACAGGTTTTATACGTTCTCGCACTTGCAAAATAGTTAAATGTTTTTCTAAATATTAAGTTTCAACACTCCACAAAAAGGTGGAAAGGTTGTATTCCCCATTGATGAGGAAAGTTTAGGTTTCAATGGTGGATATCATATTCAGACGCAGATAATATAAGGAAGTATCGATAAATATTGAGCAGAGTTTCGTATAGCAGCAATATGTAATGTATGAACAAGAATTGTCTCGCAATATATAAAAAGATACACACAAGTAAATTGCATGTTGCATCGATTTCGAGCAAGAGAACTCACTTAAATGGGTCTCTTGAGATACGAAGGACCCAACCTCACTAAATTATTGTCAGAGAGTATGTTTTCGAGTAAAGGACGAGGATGTATCTAAGTATTGAGGAGGACATTACTATTGGCAACAGGACGTAAGAATTACAGTCTGGATATGTATAATTTACTCCAAATCGAAAAATAAGATTATTGGGAGAAATACACGAATTCCTCTATTTCAAACATCTATATAAATACATGTACACATATTGAGCAATTTACAATTATTAAGCATTAAGGTGGCTGACTTCCTATTGCTGGTATAAGAGGTTGAGCTCTGTATAATCTAAGTAGAGACATATATTATGCGGGTTTTTTTAGCTCTTATACAAAAGTAATTCCTAATTTGATCTTTCGGAAGAACAGGAGATCATCGTAAAGCTTGAAACTACTTCACAAATTGAAGTAAAATACATAAACAAACCACGGATATAAAACCTTCCAAAATATTTGCTTACGCTATTCATACGTCAGTGGAGTGTTGAATCTTACACCGCCGAATTTATGTTTTATTGAATTGTTTATTGAAATTGTTTATATGTATATTATAAGACTCCCGTATTGAACATCAATGTGCTATAGTAATTTTGGATCGATTTATAAACTTTTAATATAAGTATATATTCTTTATTCTTTATTATTCCATATTCAGGGTATATATTGTTTCTTATAACTTTTACGTACATTTTTACTAAAGACTTCTAAGTTGTATTTTCCATAATTCTCCAAAAAAGTCTTGGACATCATTCAACTTTACTAAGTTTTTTATAAATGTATGTAATATTAGATAATATGTATATCAAATTGAATTTTTTAGGCTGTATCATTTCTTTCTGCTATCTCTCTCTATAATGTATGTTTAACTTTATCTTTGAAATTTTCGATTTGACAGATAATTCCTTATATAAAAAAATTATTTAAAAAAAAATTATTATTTTTTATAAAATTATTTTCCTTAGATATTTATTTTTTAAGTTTTAACGTTTCAAATAATAAGCGCATTTTATTATACATGTTGCGGATTATCTGAAGTTATCTAAATCAACATAACATTAATATTTATTTAAATGTCCAATAATGTTTGTTTGATTGTTAGCGTTAACGTTTTCTTTTTATGTAAATTTACTTGTTTTATTTTTAAGAAGTTCTAGATCATTCATTCATCTGATACTATAGTAAATCTAAATAAATTTATTTTGTGATATAAGTAACACTATATATAGCCACTTTTATTACACCAAACAATTTCTAATTTTACTTTTGTTATTATAAATTCAGGTGTTTAAAAATGAATCAGATAATAATAGAATCCCATCTAATAATGGTAAATGGAACTTTATCAAATTTATATTATTCTTGATTTTTTAATTATAGATTTTAAAGATAAATTTCGTTCTTACAAATATGCAAAAAATGCAACACACATAATATTAGAATAAATAAAATATGGTTTTATACATTGTTCTACATACAAAAAAACCATTTAATAATATTTTGAAAGATTAGTGTAAAGCAATTGTAGTATTATTTAAAAAATTATAAAAGTTCAAACGTTTTCCAATAAACAATTTTCCTCATCAGGAAATTTAAAAGTGTATACAAAATGTAAATATTACAGATTAAAACAATAAATAAGAATTATAGAGAATAAAATAATTAGAACGAGAGAGAAAGAACATCAATAAAAGAAGAAAACTATTATAGATAAGAAATATTTCAGAAAAAGAGGGAACCTTCATTGGTAAGGTAATTATTTAAAGAAGGGGAAGACAATTTAATATGGAGAGCTTTTAAAATACGAAGGTTAAAATCAGAAAAATTGCTAGCTAGAATTTTGAAACCATTACAGTTATAAGAATTAGAACAGTTATAGTTACATTAAGAGATGGTCACCAATGGCACTCTTAATTCTATGCTCCTTCATTCTTTTGTCTAGATGGCATTTCGTCTTACCAAATGAAAAAATGGTCTGATTTGTTGTCTTCTTCACAGATCTTTTGAAATCTGCTCCTTTTGGAAAATATTTCACATTGAAGTTTCTAAATTGAAACTAATTTTTATTCAAAATAGTTATCATATATCATTTTTAAACTATTGTCTTAGACTTTTTCTGTCTTCAAAATTTTCTGTAATTTCTAATAAAACTGTTCAAGATCCAAAACCGCCTGTAATTTCTATTCATTTTGTTGGAAAACTTACTTTAATTTTTAAGAAAACTCTTAACAAACTTTGTAAATCCCATTTTTGTAATAATATAAACATTGTCTTCCACAGCTTCAAAGTCCAAAACTATTTCTTTATCAAATATAAAACTTCCAAATCTCTTAAGTCTGGTGTGGTTTATAAATTTATGTGTCAGGTTGACCCTGATGAGTCTTACATTGGTAAGACAAAACGCCATCTAGACAAAATAATAAAGGAGCACATAAAAGCAGAAGTATCATTGGTGACCATCTTCTTCACTGTAACTCCTTTTCTAATTCTTATAACTGTAATAGTTTCAAAATTCTAGCTAGCAATTCCTCTGAATTTAACCTTCGTGTTTTAGAAGGTCTCCATATTAAATTGTCTTCCCCTTCTTTAAATAATCAACTTGCAAAACAAAGTTTCTTCTTTTTTTTTAAACATGTCTAACCTATAGTTTCCTTCTTTTCTTGATATACTCTCTCTTTCTCTCTTTCTCTCTCTCTCTCTCTCTCTCTCGTTCTAATTATTTTACTCTAAGTAATTAATCTCAATGCTTGTCTTAATTTGTAATATTTACATTTTATACACACTTTTAAATTCCCTGATGAAGAATATTGTATATTCGAAAACTTTTGAAATTTGATAATACATTTAATGATCCTTAGACTTTTTGTTTTTCTTTTTTTATATAAATCTTTTTCTCTATACGACAACTATGAAAAGAAGCATATTTATAAAATAGATTAATCCAAAATTATTTATTTATTTATTTATTTTGTTATTCGATATTATTACATGTGCAATAATATTTTTTAAATATAAGCATTTCGCTGGTTATTTTCATGTTAAATAAGTATATAGTCACCAACAATTGTAGGTATACATATTTTCATAATTTGTATGAATCATTTTAAATATTAGTTATCTTATAGGTTAAGAATAAATAAAATGTAACATTAATGAGCAGAATTTTATTTTGAAAGTGAAACATTCAGATTAATTATTTTTCCTTTAAAACAAATATATATATTTCAAAATAAAATAACTATACGTTCGCTGAAAATTAACAGTTTGAACGTAATGTGAACTGTCACATAACTGAACGAAAACTGTGATTATTCTGCAGTTTAATATATTTTATGTGGCTTTTACATAAGAAGTCGTTAATAACTCAGCAAAATATACGTATAATGAGTTCATTATTCATTAATCATTTCTATTTAGAAATTAATATTTGGTATAATTTGAGAATATAATTGTATAACTATATTTTTGATTAATTATGATATGTTTCCATATATTTTCATGTATTTAAAAAATGAAATAATCCAAAAGAAAATTCTTATACAGATTGAGCAATTATACATTAGCCATACTTTGATGTTTGAAATATGTCAATGATAATTAAAGTAACTTAAGGGAATAAAAGTAAAGCAAACTTTTAACAAAGTTAAACTCGGTGAAAACGTTTGCGCATAATTTGAGCTAGTTGACATTAAAATAATATTTATATGCTTCATTGACAAGCGTTTCATAAATTTCTCATAAAATATTGATTTTCTTTTACTGTTCACTTTTTAAACGTTTATGTATGCATTTAAAAACGATAAGGAAATATGTATTATGTTAAAGTAAGTAATGCTATACAACGTTTTATAAATCTGCTACTCATTCTTATAAGTAAGATTTTTATAGTATGAATAAAACTAAAATATAAACGGTAAATAATCAAAATATTACTGTAAATGTTTGCAAATAACTGTTGTTGTGTTTAACAATAAATGCATAAATATGCATAAAAATTGAAAAATAAAATCTATTTTTATTAATAAATTCTTCTCATTATCAATATGTTAAAACTACATATATGACTATATATATAATCATTGTCATTATCTGGGTCAAATACCTTTTAAATCAATACTAACAGCAAATTCTATCAATTTTTCGATGGGACTCTGTCAATCCGGTAAAACAATAATCTGAATAATGTACTGAGGTTCTCTTCTAATTGGAAGCAGTATGACACCAAAAAAGTTCATCAAGGGTCTTTTTGAGATTATTCATCAGTCCTTGCAAAGTAATGATATTATATAAACTTATGTTTCACCACTATTATCTCTATTAGGGCGAACATCCGATGTACGATACTACCCTCTATGGGGAGAATACAATTCCTCTTTGTGTGTCAATATACACCACGAGCGCTCTCTAAATACTACCGACCAGCATTACTGACAAGAAAAATAATTTCATAATATATTTTTTAATAAGAAAGTAAACATTGATTTGAACAATTTCCTCTCAATGGCTCCAACCCTTTTAATACCCCGGGTTGCTTTGGCTCCCCTTGTAAAAAAGCCTTTCCAGGCTTCTGAAGAGGCTCTAGGACGGAAGAAGTGGGATGAAGGGGCGGATCACTCCTGCCAGCTCTCGCTAAAGACATTGTCCCGTTCTCTCCAATCTTTTGATTCCCTCCTATCCCTCGCCTTGCTCAAATAAAAACTCGTAGACAGGAAGAAAAGTTTAGAGTAGGGATGGTGGCGTTAAAAAGATAAAGTGCTGTGCTTATACTGTTTGGGAGATGGTTCACTCTTTTTGGCTTCTTTTATCCAATTTCCCCATTTTATCATTCAAGTCTGCTTTAAATGACATCAGAGTATATTCTAAAAGTATTTTCTTGCTAGCACCAGGCCAAAACTGAACTCATATATACAAACTTACAAAAACAGATCAAGCGGTGAGGTAAAGTGTAATGCATTGGCCTTGCTTAAAGATAAAAAGGAAAATATAGAGAACAGATAAAAAGAAGAAGGCCTTCGGAGCAAGCAAGATGGGGGGCGACAATGAAGGCGGAGAATTCCAAACTCAACGCTAAGCAGTCCATTGAAAGAAGGACTTTTGAAGATGATATGATCCCTAACGGATACCAGGTTTAATTCGTTGGGATACAGAGAGCTCAACCCTATGATGAGAGTGTTCAGTATCCTGTAAACAACCTAATCTACGATGCTCCCAGATAGCCACACTCCAACTGTGACTTGTAACTCCGTTCGTGTGTGCTAACTCCAGTCATCTCTACCCCCTTGAAACTACTCTCTTATATCTTGCTCCCGTAAACAATTTCCACGAAAAGCTTGAACTGTAGAGGTCTTATTTGTAAGTTAGTTAAAACCAACATCCTTGTATCTCTTGTAGACATTGCCCTCTCAGTGAGTTGCATTGTGTTGTACAGCTTGAAATAACTCTACCGATAAATCTTTTTTATCTTGACGCCAAAATTGTTACCCTCTTTATTAATAACAGCCTACTGAAGTACTTATCAACAAATTCGTTTTTTGGTGATAACATCTAATAGCCAATTTTTATTAAATTAAACTTCCACTAGAGTATTTCTAAATTTTCTATATGTGTGTAAGGATCAAATAAATATTCCATAAAAGATTCTTGCCATATTTAATGATGCTCATTAATTCTAAAAGTTTCAAATTTAAAAAATGCTTTCATGAAATAATATCGATGATTGGTATTTGGATTTTAAGTTTTTATATATGATATTTTTTTATTTTCTCATAATAGTTTATTTATGAGAACGGCGATTACGTTTTTTCAAATACTGTGTAATTTAATACAAGTTTAAATTATAAAATCAATGTGAGATATTTAGTGAGATTTACGAAATTGCGTATATGCTTTGGAAAATAATTAACTTTTATCCTTTTCTATACTGAAAATATTTACAATTTTATTTCAAATTTTATCATTTTATGCATTAGAAAAATTTGGGGCTTAGCTTTCGTTCATTTGTTTATATATTTGCTTATACCAGATTACTTATACTGTTTTTGCTCATTCCGTCTGACGCTTAATGTGGCAAATTATACTAAATTCATAATTGAATAGGCCATAGTCTGAACATAGAACCTTAATTTCACACCACGCATCATAAAGAGGTTTCAAACGTACTATATGCACCCATATATTTATATTGATGCACAAAATTGTACACTTTTCCTATATACCCGATTGACAAATTAGATTATGGTAGAGAGAAGTGAGGTATTACAATGTATAAAATATAAAGCAGGAAACATTTAAGTCTTACATTAGATTTGTAATCTGTCCGAAAGAGATCGCCCTCTTTCTTTCATCGAATCCTCTCACCGTGCAAATGTCATGCTGTACCATATGCTTGCAGCTGTTTTTACCTCTTCCGCAGTATTTTTGACCGCGAGAACCAAAACATATATATCTTAATGTACATATCCATTTTAGTATAGAAAAAATGGGAGAAGAGTATAAGAGAATGGAAGAAACGAAAGGAGAGAAAGTTTATGATCAATGGAAAGTGAAAAAAATATTATCTCTTCTCCAGCTAGATCATTTAATCACATTTCCCTTTTAGATCCTCCTTTCCTTTACCGCGCAATAAATTTGAAAATTTGGCATTGACTGTTACGGACCTTTCATTCACTCCCTGCTATCGATATAGACTCTTTGATTTCAAGCCTGTAGGACCCTGAAATCATCCACATAGTCCTTCCTATACGCTTCTTTTAAAGTGAGTAAATTTAAAATTATTTTCGTACGTCTTTTTGACCGTTTCACAGCTGCATCTTGAAGTAAACTACATGTTATGGACACCATCACACACTTATCTTAAGTATAGTGTATGTACATCTACATAAAGTGTAATAAGTACATTTGTATATATATATACTTGTTGAAGTCACCTTCTGTCTTTTGAAATTATCTTGTACATCCCACTTTTATTCAACAAGGTCGAACGCACCGTCGAAGGTCGAGGTTGTATTTCTAGCGAATTAATATTCGCATGAACTGGAATTAACAAACCCACACAAAATAGAATAATGTTGTAGAGCTATTTTTAAGACATACATTGTTTTTAGAAGAAAAAAATCATCAAATTAGATTAAAAATGAATTTGAAAATGTGTTGACGTTTTTTAATGAATCGATTAACTATCAATTCATTCCAAAATTATAATTATATTTGCACAATACATGAATATAAAGAGAAAACTCACATATGTATGGCAAAAGAACATTAATGTGAAAATAGGCTCCACAATGCTGAATGGAACATTTAATAGTTATTATTTGGATTTGGTAATTATCAATTTAATAAAGAAAATAATAACAAAACATATTAAATGAGGCAGAAAAGTGCAAAAACTTTGATCAGCAAATTTAATTATCAAATAAATTATCCTAGCTTAACATATCTAAATTCTGATAATAATAATTTGGTTTCTGCCATTTTATAACTATATTTCATACATGAATTCTTTTAAGAACCAAATACAAACCTGATCATGCTTCTCCACTGTTTTGATACTAGTACTACGTAAAGTACTAGTGTATTTTGCAAAACGTAATGAATTAATCGCTTAGTTTTAAATCATATCAATATATTATTAATTATTATAATTTTTAAGCTGTTTCGGAATAATGTAATATATAGATGAGTATATATTAAATTATATACGCACATACCTATACCATTTCTTTATAGAATGGATTAAACATCTAAAAGTAAACAAACACTGTGAATGCTGTGCTTTGTAATTCTTCTTTTGAAGGGATTTTAGGTGTGAGATCACTATACATAAGCTTCAAAACTTCGTGTATATTGGGAAAATTCCATCAACTGTGAAATTTTATGAGCTCATAAATTTAACCTTAACATATATTTTGTCTACTAGATTTTTAAGAGTACACATTTTAAGATATTTTTAAAGAGTATAATTAATAAATATAACATAAATGATCGTCTCGATGAAGCTTCTTATTTTAAAATATATTTTTTTACTTTATATTCACTATTTTTATTAATCTTTAGAAAATAGTTTATTATTTAACGCGTTAATTAATAATACAATATAAGCGTGCTCATTTATGATTTAATTCGAGCAAGACTAATATTTTAAATATATTTTATTATTATTATTATTTTTATTATAACATTGAGTAAATTACATTTACGCTTTGACGGGATATACATATATATCTCTTAATTAATCACTCGCCTTGCATATAGTCTTAAACTAATCAATCGATAATTAATTAACTCTATGCTACTTAAGGAAAGTGGTAGGCTGCCAAGTTGGTTGGATTCCTGCCTTCAAACCGCGAAGGTAACAAGTTCGAACCCCAGTACATATTTCTTGCTTTAACAAACTGATTTACGCTGCAGCATTGAGCTAATTATCGATGGATTAGTTTAAGCCTACGGTGACAATTATTTAGTATCTAAGATTTATAGATACCTATCCTGGCAAAGCGTGAATGGAATTTACCCTATATTATGGTATATGTGTTACATACTAACGCGCATGATTACATAATGTATCATTATTGACCATGTCGAATATACCATTTTAAAATAAATATTTAACATTATATTTCTACAGAATTTTCAATTACAATTAACTAAATTATTTATCATATTATTATATTATTGTAAAAACATTAGGAACAGAAATAAATCATCGAAAGAAAATTGTTTCAAAATTATGTTGAATTTCACAAGTCGTTAAAGAATCAAAAAGATTTTATTATAGTATCAAATGTTTAATGACATTTTTATAATACCTGAATGTATTTATAAAGTATTTATAATACATTAAAGAGAGCGTTATTCATTATTTTATATACCATATAGAGATCAAGGACAACGCAACATTGAATTATGCTTTCTATTATTACGTTGTCCGCGATAGAGATATCATCAACGTTTGTAATATTTTATGAGATAAAAATTTCAATTTACAGGTTGGATGGAAATTGTTATAATTTTTTTTATATCGTATTTATCAACTTTTAACTTTTATATTTTGCTTTAACTTCATTGTGTTTCATTTTTTATGAATTACAAAATTTATTTAAATGTGTTTCTACAAAGTCAATGCTCAAACAGTCTAATATTCAGCAACAGTATCACAAAAGCAAATATCTTAAATGACAAATTCTCATTTTCTTTTACACATGAGACGAATCTCAAAGCAAAATCCTAACTGCGTTAGACAGTTACTAAACCCTGAACAAAATCAACGTTTATATACATATTAGTAGTCCAGATAAATCTCTAGTAAGACACTAAAAACTTTGAGTAACGAGTTATTCTTACCTTTACAGTATATGTTTTAGTTTTCATTAAACACTATAGATAATATAAAAGATTTAATTTATAATTTAAAACATTCTTCGTTATACCATTTTCAAAAAGTGCGCTCGTGACTGCCCAACCAACTATAGACTTGTGAAGTTGACATCAATTTGCAGACGTCACAATTGCTTGGAAATATTATTCATAGCCGCATGTCATTTCCTATTTGGATTTAAATAATATTCTGTCAAATGCCTAACATGATTTTGGAAATATCGATCGTATATGAAACCAAGCTAATCTCAACTATCCAAGACATTGCTGATGGATTAAGTATATAATAATTACCCATATTAAGGCGTTTAAACAATTTTAATGTACGAATCGCGCCAGTGACCAGTATCATTAAATAGTTTAAACGCCGCAAATCTGGATAATTTACAATATTTATATCTATGTAAATTATACAGTACTGAAATTCATTTATTCGTAGTACTTGAAATCATTTAATCGCAGTATCTGTAATATCAATAATTTAAATTTTCAATTAAAATCATACCTAAAAATTTATAATAATTAATAATATATATAATCCACTAGGCTGTCAGTTAGAGGAATGACGTCCTATATATAGGCTGTCCTAAAAAAACACGCGGCAAAACATACAATGAAGAATGTTAAATGGTCAATGAAAATGTTCAATGAATGAATTTCGGAATGGATAATAAGGCTTGACACAACTCAAAAGTATTAAAAGATGTTGATGAGTTCGTCAAATCGGATCTTGATTACTGTTTGCAATTTTTATTTTGTGGTGTTCGAAAGGAAAATGGTGAAGAACGTTATCCACCGCAGACATTGAAATAGATATGTGCATGCATCTAATTTCAATGACAAAGTTGCATCTATTTCAATGACAATGTTGGATGGAATTGTTCTATTTAAAAAAAGAAGAGTTTTGCCAAGTGAGAAAAGCACTTGATACACAAATGAAATTTGGGTGCAAGATTGGGGTATGTAAAGCCTAAGCAAAAAGCTCAGTCTATTTCTCTTGAGCTGGAAGAAAAATTATGGGACGAAGGTAAGTTTGGTACTTCCAATCCGAAACAGCTAGTTAATTCACTCATATATTTTTTATGACTGTATTTCAGTTTGAGAGCAGCTCAAGAGCACCGAGGTTCTTGAGTTTGGTCCTACTCTTAAATAAAATTATTGGAAGATAAAGATGGGCACGAATACTTGCAGTATATAGAACGCGTTTCAAAGAACAAAAAATACGGTTTAAAGTATTCTAGAATGGAACCGAAAGAAATTAAAATTTATTAACGCATTGATGAACCTCTGAGATGTCCTCTGCAATTATATAAAGCGTATATTTTCCACATACCAGAATCCAATGGTAAACCTGGTCACCCAGCGTTTTATCTAGCTATATCGATTCCAATCCAAAATCTAAAACTTGGCTTAAATCATCACCGATGGGCGTCCATAGCATTCAAGCTGTAACAAAAACAATCAAACGAAATCTCGGTATAAGCTGTTTTGTCTCAAACACTAGCTTGAGAAGAACAGCCCAAAACCGACTCATGAAAGCAGGAATCCCAAAGGAAATAATACAGAAAAAACTGTGTGTTAGTGATGCCTTTGTTGCTTCGTACAATGATAGCTTAATATATGAGCAATCTACATATGTCATCAGCATTATCAACGGCTCAAATCCAGCTTCTAGTCAAGTGATGTGCAAAATCTTCTCTTTGGTCAATACCATTATTTCACCCAAACCAAATGAAGAAATTCTTATTACTGTGGAGACAGTGGAGACAGCAGATAAGAAAGTTACGATTAAATTATATGTGTTGCTATTTAGAAGTAACGTTTCAAATCGATGATTTTTAGTCGATCTTAAAATTTGAATTTATTGATGTTGATTAAATGGTTTTCAGTACTAATAAATATTTTAATAAACACTCAGAATTTACTACATTAAATAGGATGAAAGACCATTTACAAGGGTACTTCCTATGAATATATCATGTATTATTTTATAATACAAGATTTTAACAAAGCATTTGAATAATACCGCACTGTTGTTTGCCCATTTAATTGTAACACTACGGTTTTAATGGATATTTTATTAAATGGATTACTACCTTCATAGCGGGTCGTAGACAAGCTGTCATTGTAGAAAGACATACATCGTCGGTTATACATATATCTTAAGTATACATAGTGTCCTTCAAAGAACATGTTTTGGTCCTCTTCATTTCTCCTTTATTCTCCTTTCTCCTATCAATGATATACCCGATCGATTTTATTCAACAATGAAACTTTTTGCTGACAACTGATTTGTGTATAGATTTATTTTATCAATAGAGGATACAGTTACGCTACAAGGCAACCTGAATAATTTTCAGTTCTTGGAATGAAGCCGACAAATGTTCTTCAGTGCTGACAAGTCATCAGAATAACATATAAAAAATATCTAGTGGTCTGAATATTCTATTGATATTCTATTCTATTTGACAATGAATTTGATGTGAAGTCACATTTAAAGCTCGGTCTCTTTTTTATTAATACATTTATTTTATCAAAATGTTAAAGTAATCGTATTTATTTTTTCTCACATGGACAATACTGTTTCTATAATCAACACTCTCTTTGTTATGCGCAACACTTGACAATGTCTCTAAAAAGTAAAATAAAAGTATTAACTGTGTTCATAATTCACTTGAATATGCATAAACATGTTAAAACCCACATACTTAAAGAAATATAAAAAACTTAAGCAGTTCCAGAAAAGTGCAGACAGATACATCACTGACAATAATATTGTAACAGATCTACAAGCTATCAGACATAGTAAAAAACTTGAAAGTGTCTGTACTGCAAGATTGACTACTCAGAACGTGACTCAAAATACTATTCCTGTGGAATCAATCATCAAATAACACTGAGTCTAAAAATCATTACCCGAAGAAAAACACGCTGTCTATTAGTGGTCATAATAATGCGTTTCAAAGTCTCGCCCTTAAGCCACATTTACACAAGCAATTATTTTCGACGAGCCAATTCGTCGAACCGTTCGTCATGCCAAAATACCCGTAAAAACTATCGAACTGGTTAATAACCAAATCTGAATATCAAACGTGTTCGATATTTTCATTTGACTCGGAAAATTTCAGCTTCTCATTGACTGAGTGTAACCATAGTGTATACAATAACTGTTGATTTCAGAAGGTGAACTACACTAAACGGGGAATTACAGGCTAATTAGACGGGTCAATATACTGCCACAGTAACCCTACCCCAAAAAAATGCAAAATTTTGTTTTTTGGTGGTTTTATGTTAGGCTGGGTTTAGTCTACAACATATTAAAAGTTGGACAAAATCGGAGTATATTAAAGTGTCAAATTACGAAGAGGATTTTTTTTCGATTTACAAGTCATTTACAATTTCTGAAAATGTGTCTATTTAAAGTGCTGGAGGCAAATCGTGTTAATTTATGGCATACACGTATTTTAGATGTATTAAGGGGTGCTGAACTCAAATCTGCTGTATGCCAAGCTCAAAAATGGCCATAATGCCTCAAAATTGATAAATTCAAGATGGCCACCATTGAAACCGAAACAACTTAATAACTGAAACACTAAGCTTCAAACAGCTTAGAAATGTATTATCGACTAATAGGAAAGTGGGTGTGCTCTATCAGAAAATTTTATTTTCAAGGTCATCTGATGACGTCATTGTCTATCTTTAGTCTCTAAACAAGTAAATATACTGATTGACCCCAAAAAATTGCAAAATTTTGTTTTTTGGTGGTTTTGTGCTAGGTTGAGTCTAGTCTATGACATCCTACTAAAAGTTGGACAAAATCGGAGTATGAGAAAGTAATGAAAAAATAAGGTTTTTAATGAATCAAAAGATTAGTTTATATTTAAACAAATTTATATTAATGACCAACCTGGTAATGCATGTATAAACTTATAGTAGTGTCCAAAAAGTTTTTACACCTCATCCTAAACATCAACTATCACTGGATCATTTGTTATATTGTTACAAGTTCCATCTTGGCAATGTCCACATGCACTAGTGCATTCTAGTCCATGCCTCCTGCAGGTACACCTTAGGGTATTGCATTCTGCCAAACAGTTGCAATGAATTATCTG
>JAYRBW010098014.1:0-20032 GCA_036023295.1 Invenusta paracnida | reverse complement strand
TGCTATGGTCACACCTTTCCCACCCTCCCAACATTGCTATGGTCACACCTTGCCACCCCCCTACCAACATTGCTATGGTCACACCTTGCCCCCCCTCTCCCAACATTGCTATGATCACATCTTGCCACCCCCTCCCAACATTGCTATAGTCACGTCTTGCCCCCCCCCTCCTCACATTACAGCCCCTCTACACCAGGATCATGCGCGTCTGCCAAGATGACCCGGGCAGCAGAAACTACTTCTCCGGTGAACACGTCTTTTCCTCCCTCTTCAAGGCCCGTCTGCTCTGTGCCCAACCAGCCGGAGCTGGAGACGACCAGATCGGGGCAGCCCCTCTCCCCTTTGACCGTCTTCTGGCCATCACACCCAGCCACTCAGGCCAGACCAGGAAATCTGGCCTCACAAAGCGTCCGGCCACTTTCATTGGTGTCTTCTCGACCAATCACGAGGCAGGGACCCGAGGTCCAGCCCAGCTCGCCATGTGCGCCTTTACAATGGCCCAAGTGGACCAGACCTTCGAGACCAGTGACTTCCTCCTCAAGAAGACTAGTCAGAACGATCATTACTGGAGCCGAGTGTCACGTGTGAATCACCCGAATGTCACCGAGGTGCGGGTTGTTCCACTCTCTGTAGTACAACACTTTAATAGGCGATAACGAATACGTAGTTCATCCCATCTTCCATTTAAGACTTTTTTTCACAACTTGTAGAATTTGATTTTACAATCATTTTACCTTTAAACATGTTAATCATTTCATGGTCGTCTGAATAATTTGACGACGAAATGTGGGCTACCCAGACGCTAGTGTGTGCAGCACCTATATACATGTTTGTATATTTAGTTAGTGTTCGTGTACCGGAATGCTGGCAGATGTTGCAAATCACAGCTATATAAGTCGAAGGAAGTTAAACAGCTGACAGGGGTCTGTCTAAATCCATTGCTGAATAGCAATCTACATGTAGGTGACAGATCCCCAAAGTCAGCTGATTGATTGTAAGATCCACATATTCAGAATTTTATCTCGTCAAATGTTTGTATTTTAGAATGAAATAGAAATTGAAACATAATATTCATGAGAAATAAGACGCGTTTTGTAGGATTCTTTCTGCCTTTTCTGTCATGACTTGCGAAAGATGTGCAAGTAAAGTTATTTATTATGCTTTCCAGTTATACCGGAAAGTAAACTCAATTTAAAGCTAATCTATTTTATTATATAAATACGCATTATTTTGACGTACTCATTTAGCACTGCTATAAATTTGAGACTGATGCTCCTGTTACCATGGCAACCTCTTTTAGTGTCCGGGGGACAAGAATAGTTTGAAGGTCTCCCAGAAGACGCCCATGCTAGTGTCTCCCGTGGAGGCCTCCCCATTCCACCTGGTCATGGCATACTATCGACCCACAGCATTGGCTGTGCAGTGGTGGAATCCGGACAAGAACCGACTTAGCAGGACTGGGCCCTCCTCACCACCTTTCGATGTGCTGTTCATGGGAACTGGTGAGTCCAGGGTGGTAATGTTAGTATCTATCTTAGAAAAGTTAAAGAAACACAATTGAAAAAATAACAATTATTATGCGAGACGTTTCGGTTAGTTTCTGTTAATCACTCAAGTTCCACTGGCCACACAATCGATTTAATCACTTCTAATCATATTTATAATTATCGTTGAAGCAGCTCTTATTCGATTTAACTCTAATAATATCCTTAATCAACACGTCGGCTTTTTAAATACTAATATTGCTTCAGCTAACTCTCTAATTAATGCCCTCAAGCTGTCTTCTTTGCATCCTACTCAACACCAGCTTCAATTTGCACTTAGTTCTTGTTTTCTGGTGACTATTATATACATCATCTATGATATGAATGTCATTTTATAATATTAGTTTTAATAATGTAATATTATATTTCATAACACTTCTAAAGTTAATTGTCTTCGATATAAGATGTAGTTAGTAGTAACTAACTGAACGTCTCATGTAATTCCTGTATTTCTTTCAATTGTGGAATTTTAAACTTTTCTTTGATATCCAAAGGTTGTTTTAGCAAAACTACTAAAATTAAAATTACATAATTGACTATAACCGCCAAATTCACAATCACACAAATTCCTTTAGGAATTTGTGGTCTGTATCACTCTCTTAGATGCGTGTGTACTAATATTTAAAATAGTTTCTGTCATTTTACAGACATGTTCTCTTCTTTTAATCATTGAAGCAGTCTAATTTTTGCCTTATCCTTGTCCGTATATAATTCAACTTATAAATCCCTCGAAAACAACTACAGTATAACATGCTTTTAATGATCTTACAAATTAACCTAGCATCACGATTACATAATAATACAAGTTCCAGCGTCTAACTTCTCCCTAAAATGTGTCTTCTTGGAGTAGACTTAGAGGGTAATATAGGTCTGATGGACAGAGCCTTCTGTCCCCCGGTACCACCAGCTGGTAACCTAAGCCTGGTACCCATGCTACTGCAATCTATTTTTACGCTAAACTGTGTTCGCTGTTTTCTCTGTAAAATGCATGTTTTCACACCGACAGCGAGAAGAGGACAAGTACCTATTGGAATCGCCAAGCGTCGTCCTTCCATCTATCATGTCAAAGGCAAACAGTTGGGCGCACTGATTCTTGACTACAAATGTAGGAATGAATGAACGAATGCCATAGTTTGGTAGGAAGTCAGTCATTTGACCTTGCGGTTGGCGTGACGCACTAGTCACACTCCCAACTAACTAGGTCTGCCATCTATATTGAAGATGAACCAACCCGCAGTATCATTGATGACACTGGGACAACGTCTCTTAATCCTGGCTCCTTTGACAGGGCATGTATTCTAAGAGACGCAGCACAGGGGAGCAGAAGAGAGGTCTGCAATCCCCAGGGAATTTGCCCCCCCCTCCCTTGGGTGCACCATAGTTTGTAATATAAACCAGATAACTGTCTCCGAACTTACTATAGAGTTCTTTATGACATTTCAAGAGTATATATATATATATATGATAGTTGATTGAAAACTAGAGAATGGAATGTAACCGGCTAATATAAGTTTACCTTTGACCCGATTAGTGGTGGAAAAGGTACGTCGCCACTCAGCCGTTTTGGGGGCAGGAGGGGAAAGATTTCCATTAACTCATTTAATACGTCAGATTAGGAGACTATATTTATTCTACCTTTTTTGTATACAATCTTGCGTAGCACACTATACAAGTAAATATTACAAATCGGGCATCATTTGAAAACATTTTGTTTAAAGTAGTAGGCTATTCTTGCCTATATTTACATATAATAATGTATTACTTTTCTAAAACTTCGCAACAAGAAATAGACATTGAACCTGCACATATTAAAATGTCAACAAAACTGACATTTTTATGAGGAGCGTATGCTATTCTTGGAGAGAAGCAGTATATCTATGTAATTTGATCGATAAGTTTGGTGGCCGTATGCGAGAATCTCTCACCCAGTAGAGGCATACATATTTACTAAATAAACTTTAGTGATACGCGAATATTTAATAGTTCAGAATCCACCCAGCACTACAACCGCAAACCCAGCCCTGCAAAGTGCATACCTGGCTATGCCATCTGTAGATCGGTGAATTCCAGCCCGTTTTACAACTTTATAATCTCTTAATCTCTGGCGATTAATTATTGGGGTGGATAACTGTTTTTAAACTTGTCTGATTATCTAAAATGAGGCGTTGGTTATACAAAATTACATCGAGAGAATTAGAAAAAACAGGTCGACATATCTTTTGCTTATTTGCACTAAGTAACTATTAGCATTACTACTGGCTTGTAGCATCCTAACAGAGAAGAAACTTGGAGAATGATCTTCAGGTACTTCGCAGTCAATATTGTATGTTCTTTACAAGTCTAATAATAATTTATTCCACTGACGCATACAATCATGAGTTAAAGTATTTCTTTCTTCCTCCAAGATCGGGGAACGATACTCAAGCTCTTACTTATCGCCAATCGGACGCCGCATCTCATTGAGACGCTTGTGGTGTTCGACAACGTAACTACCGTAACCAAGATCATCATCAGTGAGGCCTACAATCGTCTGGTTGTCATGGCGACTGATTCCATTCGGTCGGTTCCACTGAACCGGTGTCCATCTCGAACGACTTGTGGGTGAGTATACAAATTCCTTGCCTGAAATCTTTGGGATAGGGGATTCGATTGAAACATGTAATTCGTATATGGTCAGATTAGAGTGTATTACAACACGGGAAGAGTACCTATATACAAGATTCACTATTGAAAATTGTATCCGTCCTTTTAAACAAGAAATGTGTTTCTTTGATGTGTGAAAACCATGTACGTTACATATTTGTTGTCACTTTTAAATTTTCTTTAAAATTATTCCTACAATAAATCTAACTGAAACTGGTTTCAAGAATACGTCTTGCAACTCTATACGTGCACCATTGCCTTGATGGGTTTCATGTTTCTTTTTGGCAATTTGAACTGCTCGTAAAGTCCCTGCCTCCTGTTTCGATGCGCGGTAACTTATGCTTTGAAGGGATTGGTGTCAAAATGCACATGCTAAGAGCGGCGAGCGGGAAGTATCCATGTTCAACAGCGATGAACAGATTGCTCCCACTAATGTGGGCCCCGCACAGCCATTTTTAATTAATGTAAATAGTTTTTAGAATGGGTCCATTTAGAATGGAGCCTTAAATGTGTGATTTATTTAGTAACAGTCTTTAAAATAAGTTCCGTTGACTTATAGGCTGCATTTTTATGGCCTTTTAGTCGACGCTTGCATAGATAAACTGCTTTGGACGTTCATTTACATTTCTTGTAAAAGCGATGCGACAAAAGATATTCGCCACTGGTTATAATTTTGGGAATGTCACTTTAAGTATTGGGCTATTTCCCTGTTTTATGTCCCATTTCTTTGTGATTAATTACTTTCTTTTGGATAGTACGGTATTCATAAATAGTTGCATTTTGCACCGTTTAATATACCTTTATTTTTCTTTATTGCTTCAATTTATAATTTTCGTATTCCAATGCGGACAATTAATTATAATCTTTGGATATTTCATATATTTACATGGATTTTAAGGAAATATTCTTTAAAGAGAAGCTCCGTACTTGCTGCCAACATTATACAACACTAAGATTACCTTTTGCTTCAATTATTCGCTTAACATTGCAGGCTAGGTTTTTCATTTAGTGTACGCACTTTCATATAAGACATGTACATATTATACATATTGCTGCATCGTGTCGTATTCATGCGCGTGTCTAATTGTGTCAAATATATTATATGTTTTGGACAAAAAGTGAAATATATCTCGATTGTCCTAAACAGGCAGTATAATCACATAAATGAAGATGAATAGCTTTCCTATAGTTTATAAGGAGCCGCATGTTCGCACATTATCACCGTACGCACACAGTTATCATCATCAACATTTAATCATTTAACAAACGGGGCCATTTACTTATTTGTAAGTATACTTTAAGGGCAACTAAAAATTTCTTGGCAGTCTCAAATACCTCAATTAAAAAAAGAGGACTTTACAACTGTATTTCTCTCTCTCTCTCTCATTCTTATTCTCTCTCTCTCTTGCAATTCAAAATTAAACACCGGTTTGTGTGACTCATTTTGAAAGCACAATTTCTGAAACTTAATTATCTCCGCAGCAAGTAAACAGGCCATAAGCGTACCTCAAATATATAACAACTGAGATGTATCTCTCTTACTTCCAATAAATATTCCTTACCGTCGAATATATCCAACCAGCCAGTCGTGGACGATGTTGCCTTGCGCGCAGATGTTCAACGCCTTTACCTACCCCCCCTCCTCTCTCCTAGCCCTGAACTCATCGTTACTCTCACGAAATGTATAGTATAATATATGTATGTGAGATATTGTGAAAATGTGTTTGACCATTGCACAGAAAGATGTTGCGCATCTGTTTAGATTTAGCCTTTATACTGACGAGTATAATGAAAGATACTAATCAGTTGTAGATATTTGTAATCAATACACCAGGGACGAAATTGCTTATCTCCACTTATATTACCTGTTATATAGGCACAGTCAAACCTTCAAAGTTTCATAGCTAGGTTTCTTATTTTTATTACTAATTTTCATTATGCTCATCTGCGTAACTGGTCATATTTCATTGTTTCCTGTCATTAAATTATTTAATGTTGTAATTTTTGTAGCTCACGTTTAATTAAAACACAATCTGAACCAGACTTATTCACCAATATATAAACTCGTAGATGGCCAAGAAGTTAAAAAATAGATTACATTCATCGAAAATGTTTTCATTATATCATCTGTTACCTTTTTGGAGATACAAATATATAGTTTAGAATTGTTACAATTTCCTCATTTCATTCAATATTCCGTGATACGCAAAATTATCAAGAAATTGTTGAAGATTTCAGACTTCCTAATTTATAATACAGTGAGAAAAGGGATAAAATAACACGGTACATTTGAGCCAAAATTGATAAATCCCAAACTGGTTGATTTGTAGGCTAAATACGCTTGTCTATTTGAAGTGGTATCAGATGCCACTCGGTATCGTCATCCCCATTTCGATGGTTTTTATTTCAAGACAAGCTAAGCGCGATTCTAGTGCACGATTCATTGCTAGATCAACAGGTTATCTCTTCGAACCTTCTTTCTGCCACTATATTTCTTCGGGATTTTAATTAACCTTTTTGAAATGTGTATTTATCACTTGATACAAAACATGCACCAGTAACTCGGCCTATAGAGTTGTCTGTTACTGTACTGCAAAATGTCGACTGTTTGTAACATTTCTCTTTAATTTTAGACCTATATAACGAAGGTATTTTGATTTATAATGTACATTTTTTGTAAGGCGCCATTTATAGACTGTAGTTATGTAGTTTAAGATGCGCAGTATATGTCGATGCACTTGTACATTGGTGTGAAGTCATTCTCATCTATAAAATATGGGTTTAAAGCTACATATTTCTAAGCTGTTATAATCTTAACAAGTTTTTATTAAATTATTTGAAATATTCTAGCATATTTGCAAGAACAGGCTATAGGAATGTGCATTTATATAATATGTCTTCCAAAATTCTGTCATCACTAAATCATTGAATTAATAATTGTTAATCTATCTATAATATCTAAAATTCATTTTAATCTAATTAAAAGTATTATTTTGTATTATTCAGATTCTAGATGGGCTATGGGGATGTTCGTTGATGTCCATACACAATTTTGTAACAGTGGAACTAGGTGCATTACGATCGATATGCGTGGAATCGTTAGGAACGCTCTTTTGTTGTCAGGAATCATTAAACTTTCGGAATGAACGATTCTTTTGTGTCGGTCTTTAATTTAAAATGGAGCATAAAAACGAAAAACATACTTTAAATGAAATCAATGAATTAACTTAATATTTTAAATTAATCGCTAAATGTATTACATAAACAAGCTAAAAAAGTCAATATTATTCTTGCAAATAACAATATCATTAACACTGAAACCAACTATTTTAATAATATATAAATTCAAATTTATCTTCGCGCTTTAATTTGTCCACGGGCCGAGGCGTGTCGGAAATCAGTATACGTGACCTACTTAATTTCTATGGTTACACCGAATGATTCCGACTTTTGGAGTGAACGTAGGGCCTAAAGAGCGACATCGGAATCGTTAATGATTCTACTTTTGGATAACAGTGCTAGCACGCCCACTCTTTCTGCATCTTCCAACGCCTCCGTCTTTCAGATCATTATTTCGATCTTGAACTTTGAGCTCCCAATTATATAAGACTTACTCTATAGCTTTACACCAGACTGAAATGCTGTTATTCTTTGTATCGAATGCTGATCAATTTATAAGAGAACATGATTATATAACATGATACTTTACAAGCCACTAAACTAGTCTACAAACTATACTTTACCTATTTACCTGCTGCATCGCTTAATAAAGTTTTAAAGCGACGGAAAAAGATTTTGCATTTAAATTAAATTTCTATGATTTTTCACTATATATTACAAGAAAGCTGTTGATAAAAAGATGGACTGATAGAAAATACTGGTGCGCTATGTGCTTAGGTGGGGCTATATAGAGTATCATAAATTAATAGTTTGATGTTGAACTCAGATACACAATCACGCTCGCCTTCTGCCTCCTCTGTCGGGATTTCGGTGTCAAACTTTCTGTTCTCATTCTGAAATAAATCATGAAACTGACTTTTGTGGATCTTAATTCCTAGTATTCCTGTTTATTAGCCCCTAGTATAGGCGAGGTTTTCTCTTTTATATGCCATAAATGCAAGCCACAAGCAATTTGGAAGCTCTGATAATCTCGAAAGTTGGTCATATTCAGTCTGGTTTACGAAATAAGCTCTTCCCCTTTCTGATTAATAAAAAAACTGTTTTTTTATTATGTTTCGATGAGTGCAACACATTTTTGAACCATATATCCATTAAATGATGCACAGTTCGATGTATAAATTCTTTCTAAAAATATGAGTCTATATAAAATACACAAACATGTTATTAAGGTAACATTGCAATATTTTATGACATTCATTTAAAAATTAGAAGTTTAATAAGTTTAACCTGTTTGTTGGGCACTAGGCATAATATTACATAACTAGTTTTTTCTTGATTTAAACAGAAGCTGGAGATCAAATATTGAATAGCATTTATCAACATGTTAATAACATTGCGTAATTGGTAGACCGTTACCATATAAATTAATCAATACTGCATAATTGGTAGACCGTTACCATATAAATGAATCAATACTGTATAATTGGTAGACCGTTACCATATAAATTAATCAATACTGCATAATTGGTAGACCGTTACCATATAAATTAATCAATACTGCATAATTGGTAGACCGTTTCTATATAAATTAATCAATACACATATAATGGCAATCTAAAATATTTCCATTGAAAATATTGTGCATTTTACGATTGTAGTCAACATATATTATTTAAAAATGAAGTATATTATGTTAACTCAATTGCACATTATTATAGAAAAATATATCAACACAGTCTTTTTACGAGTCTTTTTTATCGTGGGAATTAAAATTAGGCAAACCTATGTACAGTGCGAGGATTATACTTTAAGTGGTATTCAAGCATTTGTGACTTTTTCAAGACAGAATATCTTCCTATATTCATATCTTAATCTTTTAAAATATAGGTACATTTCTTGCTCTCAAGGAAAATACCATTCAAACTATATATATAGCTCTAATGATTGGTTTCTCAATTTTAAAAGAGCACCAGTTAGTATTAACTTGATCTGTCCTGATATCGCTTGTCGCCCCATATCTTCTTATGTCGCCTCAACTGGGAGAAAATATTGCCTTTATTTGGGCTTTATATTTACTATCACATCAATGCTACCAAATATACTAAGCAACATTTACAGAGGTTTAAGTAATGTATTATGTTTTGGTTTAGTGTACCCTTTACTAATATTTTAATTATTTTATTATTTTACATTTAAAACCAAAAAATGCGGCTAAATGTTCGCACAACTTTAATATCCAACTGTTGATGCCCCGAAAACTCAATTATGCGGAGGTAGTAACCTTCTTTGGATTATACAGTAATGAGGGGCCTTGTACATAATTGATGTGCAGTAATGACTTTAATTAAGAGGTATCCCCCCTCTCCCCTGCCAACAGTGAATGCATCGGATCCAGAGACCCCAGCTGCTTCTGGGACCCGCTGACACAGCTCTGCAGTATGGATCATTTTGGGTGAGTTGATTCAAGCATCAGGCTTTTTAGCTCGATTTATTTGCTGTCAGCATTTTTATTACTGAGTACACTGAAATGAAGTATTAAGTGATTTTATTGGGGATTTCCATATTGTGCTTGACTTAAGTTGGCGTGTTAACGCTAAGTGTTACTTTGATGGTTTAATCTTCACATTAAATCATAGTCTGGTGGTTTTAATCAAAATTTCAGTTTTATTTCGATATTCCCTTTTGTGTTCGTCATATTAATTTAAACATATATATAATACCTGAGTGTAAAGATGAGTTATAAATAACTTATTTCCCTGTTAAAACGTGCATTACACAACAATTGCACAAAATATTCAATGATTGCGCCATTAAAGGATGTATTGTAGATTATTATAAATAAAAATTATACTCAATTATGTAGGTACTTCAATTTTGGCGAAACAGAGAACATTGACTCTGTAGAGATTGTAGTATTGTTCAGTATTGCTCAGTAAGACAGAAGCAGCTCTTAATCAATCAACGGTCCATTATATCATTAGGCAAATTGAGCGTATAAGATGATGCATCCTCTTTTGTGAAGCTATAATAATAAAGAGGTCACTTGTGTTTAACTAAAGACCACACACGCAGACCACCAGGGTGAATATATCGGTGATCCATCGTTAGTGAGTGATGCAGCACACTGAGGCATCAATGCAGGATCTTTATGGATCACAGTCACGTTATTGAGATCACATTGTGCAAATAGCCTCCTTCTTGTGCAATCTGTCACCCATAATAAGAAAATATTGCCACTGAAGTTTAGTCTATTGTTATTCAAAGTTTCTTAAGTGGAAAGAGTGTTAAAGAAAATGATTATTCTACATATATTTCTAGGAGTGAACTTAATATAACCTATATCAGATGCATATTTATCTATTTTTATACTTTCTTTGAAATAACCTTTATTTATACTCTTCAATATTTTAAAAGTAGGATATGTTTTACTATACACTGAACTCATTTTTAACGAAGATGGCGGCCAACTTGTTGCTAACACTTACCTAACACTTTGACTTTGCTATATATTCATACTTTATAGCTGCTTCATTAGCTGCTTTTAGTTTTTAAAGAAATTTAATGTTAACATTATACTTAGTTTAAATATAGATGTATCGATTAAATTGCATTACTTCCTGACATTGAAGCGTTGCGGTACACTTTTCTTAACTATGGAAATGTTGATAAGGGACCGCATCATATGCATCAATATTGACAATTATAATTCAGGCATGATTACACTTTGTGACTTCTGCACAGATTTTAAACAGCACTATTCCGCTTTAGGCAAAGGGGGATTTCCACAATATTATGTGTACATTACTTCTGTTAAATCGTAAATATTCTTTCTCTCTTTCAGGTACAATGAAATCCTAACGGGCCATCATACTTTGTGCCTTACTCAGAAGAAAGGACCCACCGATTTGAGAAAATTTCCAGGTATGTTTACCGCCGCGCCTGGGGATCTTGTGTTTTTCCTCCTCCAATTCAGAGGTGTCTAATAGATGATCAAGCCCTTCCTAAACACACAGATACACACATAAGCTTACCGCCAGTAGCACGAGTCAGAAATACTTCCACAATGCGAGTGGTTTTCGGCGGTATAAAACATCTCAGTTTTAAAAACTGAGGCGAAGCAAAATGCAAAACTCGCTTATATATAGCTGAGAAATCGTTTTACACTGTCAGCAGTGAGACTCAATAGCTTAATACCTGTCCAGTACATCGGTTACGTTCCAAGTCTCATCTGATCTTCCAGTAGGATTCCAGTATAGGAATAGATTCATAGATGTATGTGGCCGTATGATCTCCTAAAGATTAAATGATTCTTTCTCCAGGTCCTCTTTTGCTTCTGAGTCTTGAGTACATTACTCTATACAGTCTAATCCCCGTACTCCCTCCAGGTTATTAGAGATATTGCAGTTCTCTTAGACAGTGCCTCTTTGGTGCCTCTATTTGTCTTTGGCTTCGTCGATCAAAGTCGAATCTTCTCCTACAAAAGGGAGGGCAGGACTCTTTGGTATCAAAGAGATATTTGCACACCGTTCTCTTCCGCATACCAATGACCCACAACTACACTCATAGTTTCTTCAATCTAAGACTACAACTCAAGCATCTTAACCGATTTAATTCAAGGAAATGAGACTGCTTATTTATAGGATAGCCAGTCTGTCTCAGTTAGATGGGCAGTTCTCAGAGTTCCTAGGCTTTAGTGGGATATTTGCCAAACATTTTTACTGAATTGTTGTAAAAGTTTTGCTGGACTCTTTCCTGGTCTTATTAGGAGCTAGGACTCAACTGATCAATAGAAAGCCTAGGTTTGTGATATAGGAAGTAGAATCATCTTTTTAGGGAGCTTGTCTCATGAGATCTCGAATGTTACTTATTTCTTTGGACACTCCAAGTATTGTAATTGTCATCGTATAAAGGAAGATAATATTTTGGCGTTATATTTACATGATTTTAATCCCATTTTTTAAGCAATTTATTGAATGAAATTTAAAATCAGATAGTTTTCTGTGTATATTCTTTATAATCAGAGAATTTTGAGATATTTCTATTAAACGTGTTTAAGTTTTTTTGTTTAATATTTAAAAATCGACTATCAGCAATTAAAAAAAAGGGAAACCGATACTTTAGAAATGTTTAATCATTCTGTTTTATTCTGTTTTTATTTACATATAAACTTAAGTCTTTTCCTGTTTCGTATATGTAATATATTTATGTATATGGAGACCTTTTCATTGTTGTGCGATGTTGAAAATATATTGATACCAACTTATATACTATTATTATATAATATTATAAGGAAGATTTCACTGATTCAATAACTAAAATTATATCTATATATACTGTTTGTATTTACATATTATATTATAAACACTATATTTATTACTAATTTTGTCAATCAAAAGATAACTCATGATTATACAAAATAGACATAAACAGTTCACGGAAATCATATATTCAATAAATCACTTTGTTTTGTCTAATATAATAAATATTTATATTCCGAATGCGCGCATGCATGCCCCATATATCACTGGCGAGATATCAACTATTTACTTTAAGAAACACAGTTCACTGGGATGCATTTAGTGATCCCAAAAAGATAGACTTGTCATTTTTAGAACACGAATAAATTAAACTGCATACTTGCTGCAACACTGAATGAAGCATCGCTATTGCTGCTTTTTTTAAGAATTATGTTCCTATACATGCATATATGTAGTTGTCTAATCAGTTTGACCACAAGTCAACCGAGATCCTCCCAGAATGCATATAGACATGCCTGGAAGCCACAGTCTTATCAGCTCTACTTGAGGCTCACAAAGCCTTGATTAGGCGACGGAACACGTATGCATCGTTATCCATTAATTTGGAACTGGAAGGTGCAGTAGTGTGGTTTCGTGGACCCAAATATGCGCACTCTTGCTTGCAGGTTCTAATAACCTGTTGTCCAATATAACAAAATACAGGTAACTATAGGCGACATGTTGATACACTAATTCATATTGACTTGCATAATTATCCAAGTTTAGAATAAAAGTATAATTTATTCGTCACGACGATTGCATTTCTTGAAGAATACATTCGTGCTAACGAGACGTTTGATACTATATGGTCACTTTAAATTAAAGGAACACGCCATTTTGATGGAGAAATGTAGTGGCGTATGTTTCCAAATATTCTGAAAGTCAGTTGCAAAGATTTAAACAATTTCCTGCTTTGTGGAAATGTGATTTTCTTCTACGTGCTATCAAACTTGTTATCAACTGGTTGTTAAATATAATAATTAATTTATACTAACTAAATTATAGTAACAATATCTCTAAAATCTCCGAATAATTTCTGTACCAAAAGAAAGACATTAAAAATGAATCAAGATAATTATTGGAATAGTTTATTAATTATCAAAATCAATCTGTTACTAATTACAAACTTCGCTGGCTAAATTGCTACGTTTTTATTACGTGATTTAATCTCAATATTTTGATTAGTGATTTTATGACCCATTATATACGCGTATTACATACGAAAGAAAGGAGTTCCATTCCTCCAGACCTTATCGCTTGTCACCTCATCATACACAGGAGTCCCATTCTCTTGTGGGCTTGCTCCCAAATACTCAGAATCGCTTCAGTTTGTCGGAGCCCACCCGACTTCTCTTCGCTTCCGACTCACCAACACTGAATTTTCACTTCTCAATTCTCCCATGGAGATTTTCAACTCAAATTCAAATCAAACCCCATACAATAATTTACTATTCCAAAAGAGATCGTAAACGTTTACGATCTCTAAGGTTTAAACCTTAGCACAAGGTAAAACTCAACAGATACTTTAATCAATATCTCGTATTTACAGACTGAAAATATTTACTCAAACAGATAATCCATATCTTGAAATCAAAAGACACACCGGTAGCATAATCAGTATTTGATATGGTCGTATACGGGAACACTACTTGAAATATTATTCACCATAAATACAAAAATAAGGTAAATATTCCTTGAATATGATGAACTGGGGTTATTTTACTTTATTTATATTCGAAAAATGTTCAACTGTCTTTGTACTATAATGACTATACGCTGTAACCTTCCCATTATTTCCTTTATTTGCTCAATGTATGTCAGCCTTCATTCTTTATTCCAAATGAAACATTCTTATTTTTCACGAGCTTCACATTGTTGCCTTTTTATTGTAACTCTTTCAAAGATAACCGTGTCTGTTCAACCCATTTGTAACCCCATTTGGACATGTATTTCAGGCTTGTAATGCTATGGTTGAGTAATTTCTTCTCCCAGAATCTGGTCTCCTGTGAGATGAAAATAGAGTTTTAAGTCTTCACCGATGATACCAAAGCTCCCACTTTTGCAACATGACTCTGGTTTCCTATAAAATGGGTATATTTCTCTCCATATTTAATAGGATTCCTCTCTTTAATAAACAATAGATTTTTTTTCGTTAAAAACTATTTTATAGTGATTAAATATACTACAATTTCTGCTATCCTTAATGGTATATCCCGATATATATATATATAAACGTATATTTTGCTATCTAGGACATTCGCAAATTTAAAATCGACGTTTCATTTTCTCCGATAATTTGTACAGGGCAGGGGCATGAGCTATTAAACAAGATATGAGGATCATTAACTATAACTAATCAATATCTGAGCGAAGCAATAAGTGTCTTGACAATTATATATAGAGACGACACTTTTCTATTTTTCAATCATTTACTCTTTATATCTATAATGATCGGTAATAATTTGCTTTTTCGTTGAAAATAAAACGCCAATATGTCTTCTATAGGTGTATTATATATATATTATTAAATATGTAAATATAAGTCTACGTGACAATTGTGAAAGAAACTATAATACAAAGTTTTTTAGAGCATTTTCAATGATATACCTTTGAAATAATGCGTTTATATCTTAATAAAAACATCTATAAATATAGTTGTCATTAAATTGAAATAATATTCAATAAAGAATAATAAAATGAAGAAAGCATTTTATTGTGATGTATTGAAATATATAAATAATTGTGCTTCCTGTCATAGAATATTGCCATAGAAACTTGCATTATATTGGTTTATTTGGCTTATTTTCTATACTGTAATTTAGAATTAACGCTTACTAAATCATTTTAATCCTTTTATTACACAACTATACCTAGAATTCCTCATTCCATGAAGTCATGCAGAATGTTTCACTCTATAATACATAATATTACAGCTACTATGCATATAATATGGACCGTTTCGATTATAGATTTCTATATTGTTTTTCAAGCTAAAAATAAGTTTCCTTCGAGTTTTACTGCCAAGAAGTTACTAAATCGAAGTATATATGTGTACAGTGGGGATTAAATCCACCCCAGTTCTATACACCTACCTACATATATATTATATATATTACAGAAATATTTATAGCAAATCCTTTGAATTGCGTATATCACAGGTTTTTGGAATAACAAGACTCGGTTAATACTATAATATTCTTTGATCCTCAGGGAGAGATCAAATTTGGATAACTTTTGACTGGTCGAGCTTTTATTAATACACTTACCCAGATACCAACCGAATTTCTGTGATCTGCCCAACCAACCAGCCACCAGATAGTACATATATGTTCACATCTCTTGGTGTATATTATAAGATGCATGATGGACATTCCTACATGTAATATATATAGCTGCTTCCTAGGTTTTATATCATTGGCGGTGTACGTGTCTGCACGTTCAAAGGCTAGCGTAGCGTGGAGTTCTCACTAAATTGGGGCCTATATATTCCCACATTTTCCTAGAATATAAACTTTCATCTTAGCTCTCCAACCTTGGTACTGGAAACAATATATCAGATGTCCTATATACCTACATAAACAAACTAGTAACCTCAGAAAAACGTGTTCCAAAGTTGTATGTGATCACACAAGTTTTTTAATTGTTTATAGAGAGATATACAGTCACAGTCACAGGCATATAATATGTATATTATCGGAAATGTTTCCAGTTCCAAATTTGCGCATGCTATAGGCGAGCTTTATTTGACCATTTGCCCATGTCACCGCAGCTCTAATCGATATATTATGTTATAGCTACTATCCACTTTCATGTCAACAAGTACCAACGGATATTTGGCCTTCCCACACTTTTATCGCCAAAGTTTGTTTGTGTTACTATTCCGGAGGCTCTGTTATAGGTATCTCTACAAAAGAAAGGCTGCATTCGTTACTTTCTGAAATTAATAATGAAACTGTAGTTCCTACAAAGTATGTGGTATAATATATACCTAGGGCGCATATAAGTGCAACTGTACATAGTCATTATTGTTCTTGATGTATATTAAAAAGCAAACAAATAATACACTGTGTAAAACAAAATAGTTTTCTATTTTTAATTATATTAACTATTTTCCAAAGAGTTATTAATATTACTGAACCATTATCTAAAGACCGTTATACTTGAATAATACATAGAAATACAGCTGCCTATAAATTGTATTGTGATAAGCTTAAGTTTGTGTATTAAATAATTTATTATTATTATTATTACGTCATTTAATAATTTCAACTAGTTATTTAAGTTTGTGTCAGTTTTAATTGAAAGAGTCTATATAATATCCCGGTTGTTGGCAAGTTTATCGTAAATGACTAATTATAATACTAATCTATATAGCAAGACGTATATTATCCAATCTTTCTTTTGCAATATACCTATACCAATATTACATTCATCCCTCAGGGGATATTTGAACATCTTCCTCATCTAAGACCGTAAATTATATCCGACCAACTATTTTGGGAAACATTTACAGTATTCTTGAAAGAAGGGAATTGCGAATCAACGTATTTTAAAAGTTTCTTTATTATTTTAATAGTTACAATATATCACTGTAATGGTTTCTTCTTTTCCATACACCATTCTCAACAATATTATAGACTCAAGGAAAAGTCAATCTATTGATCGAAATCTGTTTAATTATTGATAATAGGATTAACGCTATAATAGTGTGACGTCGATTGCATTAGTAACCGAGAGAAACGACCTTGAAAAACAAACAATTATAGTTTCGGTTTTAACATTATATTGCGAAAATGGGAATTTGCTTCGCTTTTGGTTGTAATCAGTGTAAAAGCAAATAAAAATAAAAATCAGTCCCGGAATAACAAGTTGAAAACACAATAAAAGGCAAATAATTAAAAACAATGTCCAAATATATTTCGGCTTAACTCTTTAGACCCGGTTGCAAAATATTGTTTCCATGCCTTCATCAGTGGATAACAAGAATAAAAGGGAAAACTAATTTAGAAATCATTTAGAAATGCAATAAACAGCTAAGAAAGATCAATAAACAGAAACAAATAATTGTATCAAATGAAAAAAGTTAAAAACGAAACTAATCTGTTTGTATTTTCTAGGTCGTTACTAAGCGTTACTATTTACAAGTGATATAAACACTAAACTCGCGTATATATATACTGTTGGATCCGTATTATTTCATTTTAATTAATGTAATCATTAATTATTTTATAAAATGTTGTTTTTGCAACAATGCAATGGTGGCAAAATTCGGTTAGAAAATCCACAATATTATCTTCTGTATAAATAGCAAATTATTTCATATTTACATTTTGTTATAATTTGAAGGTTTGATAAATACACACGACTTGATAATACTGTATATAAGATCTCTACCAAGAAATTAACATCAATAAAAGTAAACTTGAATTGGAGCTTTAATCAAAGTTTCTTCGTTTCATTCACGTTGGAAGCGAATGCTTGTGTATCAATCATACTTTTTATATTTGTACTTGTATCATACTTTTCGTAGTATCTATGATTGCTTGGTGAAGTTCTCAATGTAAGAAAGTTTTCTCGTGCACGCAAGATTTTTAAACTATAGAATTTATTGATTAAGTTTTATTTTTGGTCATTATAGCTACCTACCTATATACTTAGTTTTAATTGAATGTGAGTGGTTAACGTTATACTGCATACATTAAGTACCTACATTAAATAAGTTATTATTAAAACATGAATGATGTAAATGTCTATAAATAAGTACGTTTCAGTATTATATATATATACATATGTATATAGCAGACATTTGAGATTCGTGCTAAAATTACTTCTTTCTACGAAATTCCATATTTTACCTCCGCTTTACGCAGTGTATATATATAGTGTCTAATACATTGGGGATATCTCAGATTACACAGGCATGTCTAAAAATACCTTGTCTATGAATAACAGTAAACCACTTTTCTCTATACACGCATAAATTTGTTATTTGAGACAACAATTAAGCATATTCTGGAAGCTGTGCGATGTATTATAGTTAGTGCAAAAGTTGGACCGTATTTCTAGACAGTTTACTAATCTAGTCATGTTATACACCTTTGTACAGTGTGTACACTTTATGTACACCTTTATACTCTTTTGAGTCAATGAGTAGAGTTTGTATTAATTTCAATTATACATATAACGGTGGAATAAATGTGGTTTTATTGTTGTATAAATACAGACGATATAGTAAATAATATTATACCTATAATATGCATTTCATCTTACTTTTGGTGTTTTATATATATACGAGTATATTACCATTAAATTGTTATCTAAATTTAGTTCGTAAGTAAATTTTTTAATATCTTGGCAATATCAGTGGCAAATTTGAAAAGCTTAGTTTTCTCATTTGACTAATGTGACCATAAATACAACATAAAAGGCTCACTTTATAGTTATACATATTATGTTCTAGCGTATATATGACGATAGGCCACAGTAGTAGACCTTTGCATCTCGGAATAATAATGTCCAACTGACTTTCTCTAAGAAGGACATTAATGTCATACTGTTTCACAATCACTTGATGATCAAGTCAATTACATAGTGAGGTACCTAGGCCTAAGTAGCACTGTCGCAACTGGCTGGCTAAGGTATAAGCACTGACACCTGTCAAGCGACGCTGCTGATCTGCTCAAACACTTACCATAAAGGTGTAACTCAGCGTAACTAGCCACCAGTAATACTGCTACAATACATATAATTATAGTCGCGTATAGCTTGAGTAGTATGTGCCGTTCGCCGCATTTGGTTTTGTGTGCAAGCAGGTACACGCTAAGCAAGAGTACTACACTTGATACTACTCTATATCTGCTCACATTAAAATGCTATTTGAGTCACGAGTTCTTGTCTGCTGCTTCTGGCTCTTTATCAATCTGTTTGTTGTCTCCTCAACTATTCTTGTATGAAGTAGTAATAAGAATAAACACGATCAAAACAATTTATTAGGTGCTGTAATTTATTATAATGTATACTATTCAACTCAATATAATTTAAATTTACGTGTAACACAATAATATATACAATGATAAAGAATATTTGGCATGTAGTACTAAAATGTGACCAAATGTTTAGCTAAATGTTAATTGAAATTAATGTATTTTTATACTCAATACTATGCTTTACTAATCATAGCATTATTTAAAAAGGCAATCGTTTTTATAAAAATCATCAATAATCTGTTTAAATCATGAATATATAATTGTACAATATAAAGAATTTCTACAAATCTTTTCACATTCACTTAAAGCGCCTTTCTTTTCCGCATAATGCATTTGTATCGCAATTGGCCAGACAAAGCATGATGACTCCTCTCCTCTCCTCTCCTCTCCTCTCCTCTCCTCTCATCTCTCCTCTCCTCTCCTCTCATCTCTCCTCTCATCT
>JAYRBW010098003.1:0-20038 GCA_036023295.1 Invenusta paracnida | reverse complement strand
ATTGACCTGTGAATTATAATTTTGAAAATTGTGTCTTATGAAAGTAGTTTCTCAAACAACATAAGATATTATAAGATATATCTGGACACTCGTTTATATGCATTCTAGGTAATAAAACCTAAAAAAATCCGCATTTCGTGTAGTTTTATAGGCTACGTTTTAGCTTACGTGTAGCCATGCTAGCAGGATAATGTTTTTCCGGAAATTTTAGAATGGTCTGTTCAGATGCCTGTATGTGGTAAAAACGTATCTATGATGTACCTATATTATCTGCATGATTTACTGTGTAATGTTGATAATTATTAAATTATATAATCATTGGTGTACACAGAATATTGCAATACTAAGTTTTATTATCTAAAAATATTTTTTATGTGGAATTTAAAATGTGTTTTTATATAAATTTTGCCAGAATAGCGAAAACTATATGTAGATATCATAGTCAGGGAAATTAATTTCAATCATCTGTTATGAACCATGGAGTAATGCTGAACTACTTAAAAATTGTCTTAAAATAATTTAAATTTACAAGAAAATATCTTTAAAAAACTGAAAATGTCCTAAAATTATGTTGGTCTAAAAGCGTGGAAACCCTGGATTTTCTGCAATTATATCTGAGAAACTAGGATTTATAGTATTCCTATGTTGTAGAGATTTGTTTGAATCTATAAATAATATTGAAAAAGTCTAAACATAATTTGTATAGTTTGTGTATTTTTTTTTTTTTCAGAATTACCCTACTGTACTGTAGTTAAAGTTTATTTATTGTGTAGTATATTGTGTAGCATATAGTAGTTCTAAATTTATAAAAGAAAAACATTTTAGCATGATTTATTTTTTGGATTTTTAGTTTTTTTCTCTACCACAATTATATCAAGTAATTAGACTTGAAATATTTCATTATTCTATAACTTAAGAAGGCCTTTATTATATTTTCATATTGTCATTCTTCATACTATCATTCCATATAGACACATTTAATATTTAACATTCTAATAATAGGTTTTGCTATTTAAATTTCTAATAGCATGCATTTTATAAAAATGTGTAATTGTGGTTTTTGAAGAGTATGCACTATGATTACATCTTTTGATATATTTCATAAATTCTTCGTTTGGTTTTTTGGTATCTACACTAATATTAAGTAGTTTTACTTTTTATAGAATTATTTGTTCTATAAGTTGAAGCATTGCAAGTATTGCATTTTACTAATGTCTATAGAATTTTAAAAGTAAATTTTGTATGTATTTCTCAATATTTTGTGTGCAAGAATGTGCATTATTAAAATAAGTAGTATATATATATATGAAATAATGTACTAAACCATCCAGTAAGTAAAATTGTAAAATCTGTAATTATGCAATCAGTTTGAATTATTTTTTGCTAAGAAGAAAACATTTACAGAGAGTCACTACATAATGTTACTTGGATTTTGTTATTGTTAAAGTTATATCTTATTAGTAACTCTCTTTTATTAGAAATTTTCACTATAGCAGAATAATTGTATCAATTGTTTATTTGTTTACAAATTGGTTAGATTGGCTGTTAGAATTAAATTTAATCTTGAAAATGTTCAATTGACTACTATTTTCCATTTCCATAATATTCAACGTTTGTTATGCATATATATTCCTTAAAAATGGCATGTCAGTTTTGCTCATTTGAATTCTCAACAGATAAAGCAATCTATTGGCAATGACTTCTGATTATTTCCAATCGACTCTGTAAATGATGTTGTTTGTAGTTTATAGAAAAACTCCACTTTTCACTGTTTATTCTTATTTGAATATGCGATCTTCCAAATTTAAGATAGAAAGAAAACATTGGTTAATTTGTTTACAAGAAAATACTTGAAATCAACTCATCAAATTAGAATCATGAATAATTTCTTCATATTTTAATGCAAAAGAAGGTCACCAAAATGTCATAATTTTAATAACTATATTTGTTTTCAATACCATTAAACATTAAAAGTATATAGTTTAATTGTGTATGAAAATATACTCAAAATATTTCAGATACTTTCAAAAGCTACCAATAATGAAACAACAAAAAATAAAAAAAATATATGTACTCATATATTTATATATTATTTATCCACTATGATATTAATAGTGCTCTACCTGTTAACAAAAATCAACTCTTTATAAGCTTCTTAAAGAAATATGCATTTTATTTTTAATATATTTCTGTTGTATTAAACCATTTTTATGGTTTACAAATTTGTATTTGTATGCTTTTTAAGTTTTAATAGTCTATGTATACTTTAGAATATTATTACAGGGTTCCACACTCCTCCAAAAACATAGAAAACTCCTGAAAATAAAAATCTCATCAAAAATTGTAAATAAAAAAAGCAAAAATTGGAGAACTTGTGGAAATTCTTGGTCATAATATAATTTTAATTTTTGTGTCTTATTTTTACTAAGCACAACTATGTTTGAAAATTGTCACACTTCACAAGATTAGTTTAATTTATTTTTATAAGTTTAGGTAAGATTGCTAAGCACTTTATGCATGTTATACATTGACTTACAGTATTGTAACAATTTCTTAGGATAATTTATGAACCACTTGAACCTATTTATACTAAAAACCTTTGTATATTTACATTTAATTGTGTTATAACAATTTGATTTTTTTTATGAAGTTAGTGGAATGGATGGCTATTAGGTCACCAGCAATTACTCAAGCACATTAATTTATCTAAACATTCTTTGTACAAATATTTGTTTAATAGCTTTAACAATGTATATCTATTTTTAAAAACAACTTCATAAAGTGCATTAATAAAATGCTGGCTGACCTTTAAGGGGAGGAAGAAGCCATTTTGAAAAAAAAAATTGTATTTAATGCATACAATTTCAATATCATGGAAACTCATTGAAAAAAATGTATTATTACTCCGTACTATGGTTATACTGACGTATTTCATATATATATATATTTTTTTTCGAATGACACTAACAAATATATAACCCTCTATTTGCACAGATCCAGTGTTTCAGATGTTTAAGCTCTCGAGCTACTGCCCCCCTGGTGACAGGTTTATCGACCCCTGGAAGGACTTCGGTCTAATCCCCTGTTTCGCAGATACCATCTTTCCCGCCATCTCCACTGGTGTCATCCTCCTCTTTGGTCTCACTCAGTTTATCTTCTACCACCGCTACGCCACCCCTGTCGAACCCGGCCTTCTTCACTATCACTCGCCGTTAGCTCGCCTCCAAGCTGTTCTCATCCTCTTCATCTTACCGCTTCTAGCTGTCGTGCGGTTCATCCTCCAGACCACCTACCTCTATGAGCACACTGTCTATGGCTATCAGTTGTTTGGCCTGTTGGCCAGTTGTCTTGCATGGCCCTTTGCTTACCTCATTGTACGACAGGAATGTCGACTTATGCTGCCCAGTATCCCATCACGCGGGCATGGCGTCATTTTGATGGCCTTCTGGGGTCTAGCTTGTATCACAGAACTTCTGGCTCTCATCTCATTCTCAAATCCGGCCTACTGGTGGCACTTGAAAAGGTAGTTGATCATTATGAATAATATTCTCAACATGCTTAGCAATTGTGAACTGGTGTACTTAGAAAATACATTGGAATGATTTTAGTTAACATGTTACTAAGTGTTCTATTTTCTCTAATTGTATAATTGATAATATTTTGAAAGATTGGAAGTTTATTTAGAAACCAAAAATCATTTATAATTTGATGTTTTTTGTATTATTCATATAACCCGATAACCTAATATGATTTTGTAGATCATTTTAAAATCATCATATTCAAACGAGTTGATGTTTAAATAATGTGAATAGCCTAACAACAATAACGAATGCACTTATCATAGTTAAAAATTATGTAAAAGATAATATCTGATGCTCTTTCGCATGGTAACAATTTAGTTTTTTTCTGTGATGTTTAGCTCCATATGCATCTCTTTCATAGATATTTAATTTCTTTATACGTAATATAATATGATGTACATAATATGTATCTCTACTTATTAAATATCTATGATCTCTTTAGACTTTATTGTAGATATCGTTACTATGCTAGCATTGTCATGGACTAGTAATAATATACTGAATAAAACAGCGTGGAGTAATGCACTTAAAAATATATTTTGTTATGAGCAGCATCGTTGCCGTTCTCACAATAAATCATATCAAGCTAGTAATAAATCTACAGAAGTTGTACTGTATATATTGCTACTCATCTACAGTAGGTTTAATACTTGCTTTAAAATTGTTCTTATACAACATAAATTTCGAGGAGGAGAGTGGTCTATTCGTCGACGTTTTCTTGGATTAGCTGTATAGGAGTTTCGAAATTTATCAATGTTTGAACATTATTACCCGAATTATTTTACTGCATGATATTGAACTATTATTTCACGGATTTTATTTGTTATCATTACAAATATTATAAAACTTTTATGTAGAAAAATAGTATCTAACTGCATAAATTATTATCACTTAGAATTGGATCATTCTGAATTATTAACCTGTATGCGTAATTATGATTGATTTTTGTGCATTTTTCTACCATCGATTATACTTATTAATTTCCAATTTATTGCTCGATAACCTGCCAGTGTGTCAGATGGCATTGAGCTGGGCCTGTGGATAGTCCGCCTCCTCACTACAAGCAGTGTTCTAGTGGTGGGTATAAAGGGACCCGGTCTGCCCCGACACGAACTTGTCTACAGGAATGTCGGAGAGGAGGGAGGTGGAGGTGGCGATGATGGCGAAGCGGGCACTAGTACGTGGGCTGGCTTTGCCTACAAGGCGCGTATGCTTGCCCCCTTTATCTGGCCCACGGGGAAGTATGGACTGCAGCTCCGAGTGCTGGCTTGCATTGGGATTCTGGTGATAGGACGTGTGACCAACCTCATTACACCCATCTACTACAAGAATATCGGTGAGTGAATCAATATTATGTACTCAATCTGTTTGTCAGTTCAGAAGTGATATTTTTTAATTGCCTAAATTATTGTTTAATAATTTTTCCTCTTCCTTGCCTCGTCCTGGATTCACATGCTTCTTGCTCAGTAATATAATTTTTTGATCTCTTATTCAGTGAAAGAGTAATTGTTAGATTTCCTATTTTCTTACTGCTCTAATAATAAAAGAAACAATTCAATTCAAGTTGTCTCATCAAAATATCCATAAAATTAATACGGTTAACATAAACGTATCATATTAATCGTAACATTTTATTAACTTGGATTGCAGATTGTTCCACTTGATTAGAAGTTATCATTCGTTTATTTCCTGTGTAACTATTGACTTTAACTAATAGTATACGTACTGCATTAATAGATTTTGAGGTGTAGTACCTAGTTCTGTTTTAAAACAACATTACGAAACCATTAAAACCCGGTGTTGGCTTCTCTTCTCGCCCCCTCCAGTGGACAGTCTGACTCCGATTGGCGGCACGAATGCGAGTGTCCGCTCTACCCTCCAATCGCGCCTTTCCAGTCGACCCATCCCCCTCTCCCTTCCCCTCTACGAGGCTGGAGTTGAGGACCTGGTGAGGGCTGCTACGGGTCTCCTCTTCCGCTGGGACTACATCCTCATCTACGTGGGCCTGCGGACGCTGCAGGGCCTTGGGGCGGGGGGCACAGGCATTCTGGGATCTCTTCGCTCGCAACTGTGGATCCGGGTCCAGCAGTACACTACCAGAGAGATGGGCCTCAAGCTCTTTGCTCATCTACACTCGTAAGTGCCACCTTTCACTCTCCATAATATGACGTCATGACTATAATTCGCTAGTTATATTGTTCCTAACAAAGCGATTAGAAATAGCAATTCTATAAAAAACTGCATATGTTCGCGTTTGCAAGTAGTATAATATCTCATCCAATCAAAATGCTGTAAGCTTGACAATGAAAATATGCAGGGTGTCCGAAAAGTTTCTGTGCAGTGAAAATGTTTTATTTCAACTTTTATTTACAAACTATACTATACTAACTAACAAAGCAATGTTTCGATCAATAACTGACTGACTGGTCACACCTAATATTATGCTCATTTAATATTGATCACTGCACAGCAACTTTTCGGACACCCTGTACTAGAGAAAGGAAAGAAAAACAAATCTTAAAACTATCTGTGCTCAGTAATAGTTTTAACTTAAATTCCTATGTTTAAAAAATGGATTGAGTTAGTGTAGGATTTAACTATAATATATATATATATATACATATATAAATAAATTTAAATATCATAATGCCTCTTTTTGTCATTGGTTTTTTTTCGTAATGACATTTTGATATATATCATCTTCAGTATTGTAAAAATTGCCTGCAAATTATTTATTTTTATATCTATCATTTCACATGAATAAAACTGGAATGGTTGAGAGACCATTTCAAAAAAGTTTAGAATTCTGAAATTTTTTTTAATTACCTTATAATGCTATTGTTGTTCTACATGTGTGTCAAATTTGATGTTTATTGCTTATTATAGTTTCTGGGATTTTTGTTTAAAAATACAATTCTTATGTGGAAAATACTTTAGACCTCCAGCTTCTAGAGCGTTTGTTTTACAAAATTTTCTGAAATTTTGATTATCCTTAATAATCTAGTTGTGTTCCAAAGTCTAGAGTTGCAAATGAAAATTTGAATAGTTACAATTTGCCAGGTTTAAGTAGAGATTACTAATTATGTCAATCAACTACAACCATGGAAGTATTGTTCTACAACTTTTATGGATTAATTTTCTTTTCAGATAGTTTTTGTTAGTTTAATATGTTGTTTATTTTGAATAGGGTCATAATATTTCTTTATGTTAAACAAATAACATTATTATATAAAGTTTTCACTTATAATACGCATCTGCTTTAAAATACCTGCTAAATTTAGAATCGTCATCTTTTACTGGCATAGTTAAAGTAATTATTTTTATTTATTTATTTTTCAATTACTCTAATATTATAAACATTTTTGACAAATTTTCCATTTAAGGTAGTGCTATAATTAGTTCAGTTTACTCCGAGTAAGACAAAAAGCCTTTAATAATGTAATACTCCCATTTATTATCATAAGCAAACAAGTATCTGAATAAAATGCCTGAACAACAGCTGCATAACCGTCGCTCAACCAAGTACCAATAAGTACCTGTTCTATTTATGCATTTAAAATAAACTTAATTAAACTTAAACTTAACTTTTTTGTCACAAGGTATATATAATATTCCTTTCCCCTGACTGCTGATTGGCCTTTTTACTATTAAGAATGTTTACAATGACAACTGAACCTACAACCCCAGAGACGCTATTTACACCTATGATGCCCCCCTTCCCCTCCCCTCCCACAATACTCACAGGCTTTCCTTGAGTTGGCATCTATCCAAGAAGACGGGTGAAGTTCTCCGTATCGTGGATCGTGGCACGGACAGCATCAACGGGATCCTCAACTACATACTCTTCAATATCGTGCCCACCATCTTCGATATTATCATTGGCATCGTCTACTTCGCCTCGGAGTTCAATCTCTGGTTCGCGCTCATTGTCTTCCTTACGATGGTTTTCTATCTCGGTGGGTATAATCGTTCTCGGCCACTGTCAAATGATTTTAAATAAAATGATACTATGAAAGTCGCTATTGCATCAATATATTTATATATTTAAAAAGTATATTAACTAAGAGAAACTAAAGCCCTTGAGGTTTCAAATATATTTTAATCTTAAAATTACTTAAAACAAAATTATTATTACGAATTTCCAAGAAACACATAATTTTAAAAGTTCGTGTAAATGTATGAACATTCAACATTGACAGAAAGTATCGTAACAAATGAGCTAAAATCAAAATCACAGTTGTAGTAAAGAACATGAAACAAGGCAAAGATCTAAGAACCAGATGCGGAACAAGCTTATGCAAAATAGCCACACAAATCAGTTTACCAGAAAAATTAGATGTCTGAAGATAGATAAGCCTCTGGATTGATATTGGGGCCAGAGGTATAAGCAAGGAAAATGTGAATACTGTAGCCTAAAGCACAGATCATATATATTTTCATAAAAAAGATCAAGTTTGTATTTAATGATAAGAAATGCTAGCTAAATGAAGACATTGATCATTTTAGTAAAAAAACTAGTATATTACTTGGAAATTGAAATGTCGATAAGTAGGAATAACAATTTGAATACGTGTGAGCAAAGGATAATAATATTATGTTAAACTCAGAAAGATTTTCTATCTTTGTAGGTATCGAGCTTTATGAAAGTCGGAGCCGAGAAAAATATACTACTGTTATGAAAATATGTTATAAATGCTGTCATTCAAATAGACCGCTTTAATCAATTTTAGCTTTGTTTTGTTAATATTAATTTAAAGTTGCCAATATTTATCATTGAAATAATAATATGGTGGCAATATTCTTTAAATTAGTATACACAGGTTAATCCATTTGTTAATAGTAAAGACGTATAGGTTAGCTTTACAGCTTATTGTATTGCAACAGTGTTTTTTGCTATACAAAGTTTAACTATATTTGTTTAATAAATAGACAGTTTAAATTAGGCATAGTTTGATCACCTCGTTTTGTATCGAAATATTACCGTATCAGACAAAGGGCATTATTTTATTTGTTTTATTTTTTACTTCCATTCTAATATAATAAATCGAAGCTTGTATTCCACATTTTGAAATCGTTTTATGATGTATTATTTGTACTATCAAAATAAACAGTTATGAATAGACATAACACCGTTTTTATTGTTTCTTCCTAATTCTTTCAAGGCATTTGCAATTGTATAATTTAAGTAATCATATTTTTCTATTGATAAATCAGGTTTTTTAATGATATAACCCCCTTCTGGGATTCCTGTTTCCAGCTGGAACAATCCTTATTACGGAGTGGAGGACAAAATTCCGACGTAACATGAACAAGTTGGATAATGCAAAAAACGCCAGAGCAGTTGACTCACTGCTCAACTTTGAAACTGTATGTTGACCAGCCCCCTAATAATCTAGGGTTGATTCACTAGATTGTTTAATATTACACAACGTTTTTATTAAATGTTGACAAACTTGCAATAAACAAGAATAACACTATAAAAATATATAAATTAAACATATTTATCCAAACTTTTTCGTATTGGTATACATCATCAGAGAGCAGAATAAAACAATTTGACAGTATAGTCTTAAAATCGAGTGGTATACGAAGAGAATATGAATTAGTTAGGGAGACATAAATCAGACTACATACCAGTATTAACGCGACAAAGATAGACTGGCAGATTACATAACTCAAGCGGCAGGTATACATACATACATACATATACGAAATTAAATAGAATAAAAGTAAATAAGAATAATATGGGACTTAAAATCACAAGGAATACACTAATAAGATAATAACAAATACTGAATAAACAATAAAATAGAAACTGGATCCAAATGGATCTGGGTGACGGTTGGTGTGTATAAAAGTTTATGTTTCTTTTGTCATTTTTGTACTATTATTCGTTGGTTTTTTTAATTTTAGTATTTAATTAGTGTATTTCCTGTGAATGTTCGTTTTTCAAATCCCATATTATTCGATTATTCCAGTGTACTTGTATTCTATCTAATTGCCATGTATACCTGCCTCGTGAGTTATCTAATCCTCCAGTCATCTTTGTCGCGTTAGTACTGGTATGTAGTCTTATTTATGTCTCCGTAACTAATTCATTTTGTCTTCTACATAATGCACACAAATGTATCGATATTGAACAATGTATTTGTCTAGATCTACAATCTAAGAAAAGTCATTATAAAGTTTGGGAAACTTCCGATAAAACGGACAGAAACCAATAATTGATAGCCTTGCGAGGAAATTAATATTTAAATCCCTCGCAATACCAAAGCAAGGCATATAGGAAAAATCGATTGAATGGCGGCGATTGAATTCGCTATTGAATTTCTTACATTGTACATCTATATAGTTTATTATATTATTCGATATCTTTTATACACTAATGTATCTGGAACTTTTACACAAGTAGATTTTATCGATGTTTAATAGGTTACTGATTTGTGTTTTATATCTGAATTTATTTAGATGGTTTATCCACCGATTTTACGACAATAATGTTATTTAATTTTATTCTTCTCTCTGAGGATGTATACAAATACGAAAACGTTTACATAAATATATTGTACTTCACTTTCTATGAACGGCATATATTACGATCAATAACACTATAGTAATAGTATATTAAGGGTTCCATTCACGAAAGTATTATATTACAGCTGTTGTTAACATTGTGACAATAACTATGCTTTTGTACTTGAAGTAAACATGTGGTATTATTATGAACATGTATTTTTAATTGGCTGAGTGAAACCATCTCAAGTCATACCTACTTATAATAAATCAGCTCAAAGCTTTCGTGCTGCAACAGTTACCTTAAGTGCAAATGTCAAAGGTGGAAAAGTTAGTCGTAACTTTCATAGTACTTTGTGAAGTACTTTGATGCCATTTTAACTGTGATCTAAGAGTTTAGATAGAAATACGAAATGTTATTTAAATGTTTACGTTTTCTCTACTTTTATTTCTATTGATAGGCAAATGGTGAACGTTTTAAAATAGATAATCTTGCTTGAACTGTAATTCTATAATTTGTTTTACTGTAATTAATAATTAGAAAGCTATATAATAAATTATTTTATTATATTATACATTATATATATAATTAGTAGTAACACCAACTTAATTCACTGCGTATTTACTATTATTATTTGTTTTTATTGCGGTCTCTAAATGTAACTTCCTTTATTACAGTTATTCTCGCAGATATTTATATTTTGCGATATATATCTATAGGATGATTCTCTACGTCAGTTTTTTTACTTAGCCCAAACTTTAAAAAATATACACAACGGATCAAAAATATTAAGGAAATTAGTTAAATTTTATAGTATTAATCAGTGTGTCGTTTTTATTGATTCTACTAATGAGTAACAATCAGTCTTTCGCCAAATGGTGTATTAGTTCACAAGGAATGTTGAAACAATTGAGAAATGACCTTCCCTAGTCTATTTGAAATGTAGTTTATTGTATACAATATGCATAAAATTCGTTATTGGTAAATTTACATATTATCAAAAATTAGGAATATGTTTTAGGAACTCTATATATTATTTCTGCTACTTTTGGTTGCTAATATTTTATCGTTAAACTTTAAATTGTAAAATGTATTATTAATTAGAATAATCAACAAATTTATTATCATCAAAATTCTTAAAATAATTAACAACAAAAAAGATTCTGGTGACGTATATTCTTGACTTAATAGTTTTACCTCACCCATCGACTAGGTGAAGTACTATGGCGCCGAATCCTTCGAAGTGGATCGGTATCGCGAGGCAATCGTAGCCTACCAGGACGCGGACTGGTTGAGCCAGACAACCCTGAATATGCTCAATCTAGCCCAAAATGTCATCATCAACACGGGCTTCCTGGCGGGGACGCTTCTTTGTGCCCACTACGCAGTCGAGGGATACCTCACTGTGGGCCACTTTGTCCTCTTCTGTACCTACATTGTCCAGCTTTACATGCCGCTGAACTGGTTCGGGACCTACTATCGGTCAGTATAGTGTCTGAGAAAGTATTTTATTATTTTATTCTACGATCCATAGCTGAATTTGTACGTAGAATGTATTATTATATCAGTAGTACTATAATATACACTTAGATTTGTTGTTCTGCCTTTTAAAAAAATCATGGCAAACTGTTACAAAGCTATAATATTATGATATATTGTAAATAAACACATCGTAAGGGGTGATCCATATATTATATAACAAGGGATGGTGGGGTGTTGGTTTGGCCAAAAGTGTTATATAACGCTAGTTGATATAATATATATATATGTATATAATGTACATGTACCTGCGTACAGCAGTAATACTTTTAAAATCTTCAAACTTTAATACACTTCACTTGTTGCGGTGTCCATTTAATCATTCAATTGTTGCGGCAGTGTGGAGAGCCTTTTTTAAATATGAGTGTTAATGTAGCACTACATTTCAAGTTTAATCTGACAAGTGGGGCTGACTTCCATACCAAGGAAGCAAAAAAGAATCTACATCGTGAAGGCAAAGGAATTTTTTATATAATATATTTAATGGAATATATTGGGAAAAGAATATTTAAGAACTGTGTTTTCCGATCAATATTCAATCTTAGCAAAATAATAATTATGTTTTAAACAAAAACTTTAGTATAATATCGAAAATAGAAATACACCCTGCCTTTTTGTTGATGTGAAAATGTTTCTCTTGGTTTATAAATAAAGTTGAGTATATATATTTACGGGTGGGACAGGAATCAAAGCCTTACATAACGGAAACGGGGTGGTTTGGCCTTGTATTATTTTGCGTTATAAGCGTGGGTGGGTAAGAAAAGGCTAACTGTTGCGTTATGTGATACATGGATCACCCCTAAAGCATACTTAATTGTTTAGATCGTTTGTTTTCAGACTTTCATTTAAAAGTAAAGTAAAAACAGATATACTAGACTATCGCACCAAGAAATGGAGCGTCAGCGATGTTCGTTTGGTAGGACTCCCAGCTCTTGTCATTATGCTAAGGATTAAGCTATTAGTTGACAACTTTTCGCAGACTCCAATTTTCAACAACCGTTTCTGTTTTTGTATTCTAAATAAGATCGTTCTATACGTTATCACTCAAGAGTTAGGCAATACTCTGTCCCTCTCAATGTGTCTCAGCTGTTAGTCTTTGTTTGCTATTGATATCTCCTGTCGCTCTTATTATTAATATTTTCTTCCATCACTTAGCTTAGATGTTTGTATTGTTCATCCTCGCACCCTAGTATGTTTCTAAGAATATAATACAGACATTGATCCTTTTTAAAAATCTTATAAATTAATTTTGAGACCGTCAATAAAACTTACAAAAATACTCAAAAGTCTTCTTTTGACGGAATAAAAGCAGTCATACCATCAGGACCCGATACATCTATTTAAGTGAAAGTGTTCAATTAACGTTACTGCGTTAACTAATTTACATTTTTGCAGTCATCCAATCAAAAGTCTATATTTGCGGCTTTTATCTACGTTTATTTAAACGAATCATCTCCAAAGCTTTTGAATGATATAAAATATAAAACAATATTGTATTTTACAGCTAAAAGTCTAATTGACTAATAACCACCGATCTAAATCGGTGGTTCGTTCTGTGCAGCATTAGTTAAAATATTGAAGTCAAGAAAGCGCTAATGCTGCAATATATTTATTGCATTTTACTACAAATGTTCAAGGTTCAACCTCCTTGTCATGTAGACAGATCAGAGTGACATAAACAAGTTGGTAACCTATTCTCTTGTCCAGTTACCTCATGCACTGACTGTTAATTATTTCGTAAATGTTATCGTTTCTATACACCTTACAGTAGCCTTACTCTGTATATCCAGCAGTCCATCATATTCACTCCTCTATCAATTTAATCTGATTATGTGATAACCGTATATTTAATACCTATCCCAACCTGTTTGTCATTTTGCCTACATGACTAGGAGCTATTTAACCTCGGAAATTTGTAGTAAAATACAACACATATAATGCAGCAGGTTCTTTCTTTATGTCTATTTGATAGACCCTATTGTTAGATATAACGTCACTTCATTGCAAGTGTTTGTATTGGCTTGTTGCTGTTACATTTCTATGACCCCCCCCCCCCCCTCAACTCACGCACAGAATGATCCAGCAGAACTTCATCGATATGGAGAACATGTTTGAGTTAATGGAGAATAATCAGGAGATCAAAGACACCCCCGATGCCCGCGCCATCGAACTTAAGGGCGGTGCGATTGAGTTCAAGGATGTCGTATTCCACTACGATCCCGCGTGAGAAGCTTTTCTTGTGCATTAGTCTTAAGTCATGGAAACCAATCAATTAGTACTTAAACAATATTAAAAAATTTGGATAAGATAGTTAGATTTTGATAACCTTTTGTCATTGATTTTGTAAAATTCTTTTCTATAATGTGAATTTTAAAGCCTGACAGAGATCTAGTAAAGCTTTCAATTACTATAAAACATGATACATTCGTCTTTTTCATTAACAAGTGGTTTGGTTTATGTAATGTTATGTCCATGTTTCTTTGTCAATAACCACATTTAAATTGTATGCATACCCTGTTATTAGTTAGTATAAGATGTGAATAATGTAGTGTTCAATAAACATTTAACTGGCCCATAAAATTCAAGTTTGCTTATTTAATAGAATTTTTCATCCTATTGTTGGATATCTGAAATTCTTTAATTGACTAATGTTGTTAACCACAAACCTAAACATGTTAACATAGTATTATATTCAGTATTTCAAATGACATATCTAATTGTACATATACTTAGTTACGGTGCTGTATATTCTTCTTAATAAATATCTCTATTTACATTTTAGAAAACCTATTTTGAAAGGAATTTCGTTTCATGTGCCTGCTGGGGCCACTGTAGCTTTGGTGAGTTGCATTTTATGAATTGTTATTTCATTACAAAATATATTTCAAATTTGACATTAAATCTGCAGTCTAACATTATTATAAACTATGTTTTATTGCGGTACCTATCTCTTATTTGACTCATCCTTTTTAAACTTGCTAAACTGTCCGAATTTTGATATGTTTCATTCAGCTAAACTATAATTTACATAAATTGTTGTTTTGCCATACCTAGTCATAGTGGAATAAGTAATATGTTGCGTATATCGCTTATCTAAGTGAGAAATAAGAGACGGAATTATTCGACGTTTCGTGTAATCTTTTTCGTTAATAAAACTGCAAAATATCAAGAAAAGGGTGTGCTGCGACGTTATCTATTATGTAATGTGAGTTTTGGTCTTTCGTGTATATAAGATAAAATGTGTTAACAATTTGTAGTTTTATTACTAACTAAATTATACGAAACGTCTAATAATATTTCAACCTTGATAGTTGATGTAACCCATCATATGATGGCATGATCAGAGAATGGCAACCCTGGAGAACGCGTGAGGGGCGCTTTATAGGACGATAGAATCCTCGTAATAAATATTAAACTTATAGAAAAGGGACGATGGGAGGAGATTTCTAGGGAAACCATAAAAGTTGCACAGTAGAATTAATATTAGTAAGATATGAGGCCACCGATATGATACACAAATCGGTGAAAGCCTTTTGTAGGTCGAGATCTGACGTCCCCAGATCCTAGAGAGTATATATATACGCACACATCAGGAGACAAAATTTATCCCAAACCTTCCAGGAACGAATTTGCCCAAAACTTACAGCTCTCCTATACATGTATTTAACAATATACGAGTCCTATCATCAACTCGTTGACTTCTGTCTTATAACGTATAATCAAGAGGGCAAGCTATCACGAGTCGGTCGTGGTAATATAGCTCACAAGAACGATCGTGACATTATTATAATTATTTACATCTTTGTATATTCAATTGTATAACTAAATATTACTTCAGCGCGAGATTTCAATAAAAATCCTATATAACACAGCAACAATCTTTCGCATAAACATAATATACTGTACAAAATGGCATGTAATTTTCATTTCAGAGCTATTATTCGAATTAAGAGACACGGGTGTCATTATGATGTATTGCATGCATATAATTATTGTAGTATAGTTAAAGCGATTGTAAATAATAGCAAATTTTCTTAATTGTGGGTTTATTTCATTATTTTTTTAATAGACCGCGTTTTTTTATAATTAATTATTAAACATTATCTACAGCTGAGCGCCCCGAAATTTTGTAATTTAGTCTTGGAATAGCCCTGAAAATGCCACGGAAAATTGTAGAAACCATAAAACCGTGTGTTACCGTTCCATTAACTCAAATTAATGTACAGACCTTCGATCGCACTAACAATTCCTAAGCCGCGTGGTATACAAAGTCTATTGTTAGTGTTATAGAATCATTACATTTAAACTGGGGTATATTATATACCTTCCAAGGAAAACAGGGCATTTATAGAGACTGCGGTGAAACCTCCGAAACCTCTGTAAACCTCGTAATGACTAAGTCGCTGTTTACGTCTGTCAGGTGGGCCACTCTGGAAGCGGAAAATCGACTGTGATCCGGCTCATCTTTCGCTTCTACGACCTCCAGGCGGGTCAGATCCTCGTCGATGGCCAAGACATCAAGCGCGTGAAGCAGGACAGCCTTCGTAAGGTGATCGGCGTTGTTCCTCAGGTAAGTTTCGTCGTCTTGTCACAGAAACGCTAATTTTTTCTGTCGTAAAAGCTCTCAACTGGTTTTTTCGTTTATGTCAATGTGCTATTGAGTTTCTGGTTAAAATTAGAACATTGTATTTACATACTTATCGGAGGAGTTCATCTATAGTCATGTTTAAGTATTTTCAGAAATTGAATGTATAAAATAAAAAGGGGAGCATAGATCAAAGAGCACCAATCAAGTTATTGAAATAATGCAATTACAGAGATTGTCCTTTGTGTTCAATACTTCTTCTTTCCTTCTAGTTTATGCATTCCGTTCTGGTTCATATCTTTCTTATCCTTTCCTCTGTTCTCTCGTTCGTACTGTATCTCCTCCTGACGTAATGTTTCTACACCGCTCACCCAGGACACTGTCCTCTTCAACTCCGAGATCCTCTACAACATTCGCTACGGGCGCGTGGAAGCCTCCGACGCCGAGGTGGAGGCGGCGGCGCGTGCAGCGGACATTCACGATCGAATCCAGGGATTCCCCGAGGGCTACGGTACACTTGTGGGCGAGCGGGGACTTAAACTCAGTGGCGGGGAGAAGCAGCGAGTTGCCATAGCGCGCACACTCCTCAAGGCGCCCAAGATAGTGCTGCTGGATGAGGTGGGCCTACATTGGTGTTGAGGGACCAGTGACAATTTATATTCTATGCCTCGATTATTCATTATTTTTATCACATATTAGTTAATTTTCGTGCTATGAGAAGCAATGTGCACCCCTCTGCTCTTCTCCGTTTCTAGGCAACTTCTGCTCTCGACACCCAGACAGAGCGGAACATTCAAGCCAGCCTCAACAAGGTGTGTGAGAACCGAACGACTCTGGTTGTCGCCCACCGTCTCAGCACCATCGTCAACGCCGACCAGATCATGGTAATGCACGAGGGCGAAATTGTGGAGCGCGGCCGCCATGAGGAACTGCTGGAGCTACCCGACGGCTACTATGCGGCTATGTGGAACCAACAGATCACTGCTGAGGAAGAGGCTACCGTCGTTAATGAGGAGAAACTCGTCGATGTCTAGCTCATGTATGGCTGTGCGCTGTCTGCTACCACGTCGTCGTAACAAAATATTAATTTGATTTTTGTCTAATATAATAATGTATATAGTAATGATATCCAGAATCTTGTAGTTGTATTAAAACTAGTCCGATTTATTTTGATATAAGAAAAGTTTTTTTACTTTATACCGTGCATGCTACTTCATCAGCACAAGATATTATCTACGTAATAATAGTCTAACTTTTTTGAGACACGAAATGATTTATTAAAAGACGAAATTACCTCTTATTTTTATTGTTTTCCAGCTGCATTACATGCTTGACCATCCATATAAGTAGCAATGTTGTGGAATCCTGTAACTTTTTCAATATCAGTAATTGGATCTCTATACTGTGTAATACCGCGTCTCATACCTCTTTCTCAAGTGACTTATTTAATACTTCATCTCTAGAATCTTGTACTAACTCTAAATTGTGTCTCCATGACAATGGCCCTGCTCTACTACTGCATTGTCCTTCTCCGCGTGGTAAGACAATTTATTGGGATGTTTGACCGCATAGTTTTGTTATTTATCATGAGTACATTGTGTGCTATTCTGTAATATGTACGATTTTCACAACAATTATGGACACCCTATTGCATGTATTAATTAAGCGAGGTCTAAAACCTAGTATTTTTCATGGTTATAAATATTTGATTCACCTTAAAAATATAGATTGGCAATTTGAAGAAGAAAAAATATGATCGAAAATAAAGATCCTTTCTAGATTTTTAATTGCCTTGATAATACAGACTAATAAAAATTCGACATTACTGTATATTTTTTTAATATTTTCAATAGACATTACTGTATATGGATGTTGTTTTTCTATAATGATATTTATATAAGTTAAGATATACTTATTTTAAATCATAGATATACAATATTTACGATGGAATTAGCATATAATTTAATTACTCTATGGAAATTAGTTTAGATTGCCATTCTACATAATATTATGTATACATTGATTAATTGCTATGGTTATGATATCGAACCATATAATCAAAGACATAGATGCACCATAGAGTAATTATTAATTACTCTATGAGATGCACAATCTACGAAATTCGATAACGAATTTAATAAATGCTGTTTTATTGATTTTTCCTATCTTTTGCTCATGGAGATTGGATAACTTACTTCTATTTCTATGGTTTTGCTTTAATCTTGCGAGGCATTTAAATATTTATTGCCCCGCAAAAGACTAATGTAAACTGATAGGAAAATTTTTAATAAAATGGCGATAGAAAACCAAACTTTGCTATATTAACTTTTCTATAATTGTCGATTTAGTTTAAATACATTATTCAGTATCTACATGTTGCAGGTATTATTTATCTTCAATTATCCCCAGCGATTGCTACCACATCGTCGTGCACATCTTAGTTCTCGGTGTATGATCATTTTGCGTCAATATTCAGTGTTACCACTAATATTTTTATCGCACTTTTCTTATTTGTATGCACACTAGTATCCATAGTCCATTATTCTTTTACTAAATAGTTACATAATATAAGCCTATTTGAAGCTTATAATAATATGTAATATAGGACGTGTGTTCACTCATTTATCATCTCTGACTCTTGTTACGCAGCTACACCATAATAATTAGACAATATATCGTCTAAATAAAACCTGTCATACACACACTCACATAAATGTCTATAATATTCAGTGCTTATAACATTCATGCCTTATGTCTACCAATATTAATTAAACAAAATATTGTATAATAGTTGTGATGGCGCTAACGCATCGTCACTACTCTTTTTAACCGGAGTAATTATATATACAGATTTTCCACTCATATTGATTCTATATATATACAGTGTTATACTACTATGTTGATACCCGAAAGCTTTTGCAAAATAATGTTTTAAAAACTGACAGCAGTTAAATCCTTTATTCAGTAAAACAGTTTTAGATACACAGGCAATGAATTATATATATATGTATATTACAGATAACTTACGTATGTTAGAACTGTATGAATATATATATTTTGCTCTTAAACTGAATTTAATAAAATTATTTAACACTACTTTTAGATTACCCATTTACATCGAATTTATTAAAATAAAACGATTTTATATTGACGATGATTTACAGCGTAGTGTATATGAAATCAATAAGAGTGAAAAATCTGTATATAATTATCCCTGCTGTCCAGTACATAGAGTACTTAATGAATTTATTCAGTTTTTATTGGTCTAACATCATTTTGTCTCTAAAAATGTACCCTTGGTATTCGCTGTAATGTCTCTAAAAATCCGAAGTCTACTTCCCCAAATCTGTTTTTCATTTGTAAAAATATATGCTTCAATTTGGTAGCTGATACTATGCCAGACAATAACTATCTGTAGTAGTATCTTGGTTATAATCGAGTAGAATGATGGTAAACCCGATCATAAATTATATTTTTTATGCTACAAACGTATATTTAATACTATACAGATGGATATAGCGAAGACTCCTGAGTGAACAAAAATCATTTCACAGAACGGTCGACTCATTTTCAGATAACAATTTTATGGCAGAAAATGCTTCGTATCAACTGTTTTCTTTTGTCTGTAGGAGAATTAAGAGGCGATTTTTTTTTAAAGAATATTTTCATAGTAGTCCTTCTGCCAAGGAGTATTTTGGTACCAGTTTGAGCAACCAAGGTTGTTATAGATTATTTTAAAGGACTTATACTAAGGATTTCATAAATGCATGATAACCTTCTGTGCAGAGTAGCTGTCATGAGATGCAGTCATTTTACTAA
>JAYRBW010097992.1:0-20040 GCA_036023295.1 Invenusta paracnida | reverse complement strand
CTTCACCCCTTGAGAACACGTCAACAGTCCTTTTCAGGGCTAACACTTGATGATTGATTACCTTTAGTTGTTATTTCAACAATTTATGAATGACATGCACTTGTAGAAGATTAAAGAAGGTATAAATTTTTATAGAATTTTGGGGGGGGCAGCATTTATATTGGCCGGGGGTGTATATGTTACATGTCATTTGTAAATTCTAAAATTCATAACATTGACAAATTTTAAATTCCAATTGATTGTTTTCCAATTTTATGATAGTATATAGTTTTTCAATGGTACATACTGTTTATTAATATAATAATAATGCAGTTTACCCTGGTTTAATGTGGCCAAGAATTTAATGTACTTAAGCATTTAATGCATTTACTGCTAAAGACTAGTAAAATAAATTAATTTTGAATTATATTTAATCAAATAAATACATACTTTTTATTTGCCAACTGTATACAACTGTTGATAAATGCTGATATAAAACATTTAAAATACAAAACTTATTTTCATATTTGTAAATCATATACCTAGATACTGTTGATGAATAAATATATTGAGTACTTTAATCTGAAATCAATTTTCTTTTAAATTTGCTTACTGTATGTAGGTACCATTTACAAAAATATATACGAAGCATACCTATATTAATTAGAAAACCAATGACTTTTGAATTTGCCAACCATGCATACCATTGATGAATAAATATATCATGCATTTTAATAAGATCTATTTTATCTATTAAAAATTACAATAAAAAAACATTATTTATGTTACATTATCAATAAATTCCAGTATTTCAAATTTAGTATTTTTTTAATATAGGTATAGTATTTTTTGCATCACTGTATATTTCAGGTTGTGTTGGCATTGCATAAAGACCAGTAATTTTTATCAAATTCATTAAAATTATAATTAATTATGCATATATGCCAATTAGACGTCTCTGTCTACCTTGTTCTATCAACTTTTGTAATGTTAAATTCTTTGTAAGATTCTTTGTACAAGTTTCATAAAAACATTGTTAAGCACAACTATTATGGTTGCAGGAAAACAAGTGCCTTGACCATGCTGAGCTGTTATTGGATTGTGATTGTATACTATTTAAGTATACTTATATTTGTACATTATTTGTTAAAATATTAATTATTATTTATATTTAATACAAGAAAACATTTTTATCTACTATACACATTTTATAATAGTTAGTATTATAGTAAATTGGTTATTAAAATTTAAAAAATAACTTATTCAGTTTAATATTATATTTAGTTATAGATGAATAATGATACTTATATCATTATTTGTATTTAATATTTAGTTACTTATATATGTTATATAACATATTCTTTTTGGTGGTGCTGCTTAGCCAGAATAGGTACTGCTTTTAATCCTAAAAACATACAAACCCTGACCACATAAAACCACTAATGTGTTTATTTTGTAAATATAAATGTATGTATGTAAATTGATGTTTTTTGTCAATACATATCTACTATGATATACTGAGAAATCCATCATTTTCATTATTTGTATAGGTATTTTGTAGTTAAATATGCAAGATCCAAAACTTATTTTCCGCTGGAGCCAAAATTACAGAAGACTACTGGACAGATTATACGCCCTAGCCAATTATATAATCTACATACCTTGTTCTACATTCATACCAATTTTCAACTTCATCGGTTAATAATTGTGGCCTATAGGGGTCATAGTATCCAAAAATACCCCCAAAACTCTTTAAAATTGAGTTAATGTAGATTATATATTTTCAAGGATTTTATTGTTTGCAAAATAACATAAAATAGGGTTTTTGTAACCTGCGATATTTTCAACTGCCTGCGATAATTTGTTTATTTCTAGTGATTTATTCTTGCAATATTTAAAACATGATTATCTTTGTTTGTTTCCTTTCTCAGCTAGCAACTATTTCAAGAATGTTTCTTAGAAGGTTGCAATGCTTCCCTACTATAATTAGGAGATGTTACTCCAGTAAAATAGTAAGTGGTTTTAACTAATTTGCATTTTTATACTCCCACTATTTGATGAATAAGATCTTTGTGTTTCCATTTTTTTCCCTATTTATAGGACCCCTTGGATTTGAGAAAGATTCGTAATATTGGTATTTCTGCACATATTGACAGTGGAAAAACGACATTAACAGAACGTATTCTCTTTTATACTGGAAAAGTGGGAGAGATGCATGAGGTAATAGTTTTTTTTCTTTGGTATTTTTTCTTTCCATTAGAAATTTGAGGCTTTACATTAAAATAGTATGTACTATTAAGTAACCAGGGCTCCTGCATTAGATGGCCAGTGGTGGTGACGTACTAATTGCGAAAAAATACATCATTGATTAAGCTTTTTGTCACTATTAAGTAAATTCTTAAATATTTTATTTATTATTAGATAATCTATCACCGTATATTATAGTATGAACTGAATTGTTTTATATTACGGATAATCAGTAGATATTTGGACTGCTTTTTTAGGTTTTAAGTTTGTTACCTATAATGTTTGTAGATAGAAAAGTTTTGACAAATACAGCTATTGTTTATATTCCAACAATAAGTCATAATTTCTTTGTGTCTTACTATTTAACTCTCTAACGAGCTGTATTAAAAAAAAGCTTCAGTGCTTTTATTATAATTTAGATTTGTCTGAAACTCCGTAACATCTCTATAAATATACTTTGACGTATTCTGCATATTTTCTATGGTTTTGCTGCAGTAAAAAAAAGTACGAGGATAAAGAAATAAAATCCCGCGGGCGTCTCAGAGGCCCCCCAGCCAAATAAAATTGTGATAACAATGTACTGTAATTTACTAAAACGGAAGACTAAGAACAAAACAAAGACATTTGTGATCGAAACAAATAAATTTGGGATAACAATGAAGTGTACGTACAATCATCTCAACACGTAAAAATTGTAAATAATAAACTCAAGTAACACTTATCAAACACCTAGAAACAATCTAAACAAAAGTCCAGAAACTCGTTTCAAGCTAAACACAAAACACAACCCGCGTAGATCTACTACGTTATCCACACACTGGCTTTTGACATCGGACACACCGAATTTTCGTTTTTTGGTCGATATCAATTGGGCAGGCATGACAGCGACGTCTCCCAGCAGGCAGAGGGATCGCGGCAACTGGAGCAGGAGCAACTTGGATGTCTTGAAGTAATAACTACTTCGCCAAGACTATCAAAGAAAGGCGACTTCTGTGGCTACAATTCCGAGCGTAGCCTGGATGAAGTGATAGGAACAGAGCGAATGCACTGCAAGCAGTTATGTCGAGGTAGTTGCAAAACAATGCAAAAGAACATCCTCGGGTTTTTCTTTTTGAGGAATATCCCCTGACCATTTGATCTAAAGTATCAAACTAGGTTGATGAAGTCAGTAATCAATTGTGTAAAGATTAATAATCGTTTATCCCGGAATTAATCATAAATAACTAAACAAAACATAAGGGGGCCTCAGAAGCTCCCTTGGTAGTTAACGTAAGTTGTTTTTTGCGTTCGTTAGAAGGTTAAGCAAGACCAGAAAAAGTTGTTTTAAATGGGAAATAGGATACAGTCAGATAAATACATTGGAATGATAATTCTGCGGATCACTGATGATTATGTGACAATTGTTTGTAATAATTTTGAAATGGTTTATCATTGATCTAATATATTTACAAATTATAACTATATATGTAGTAAGATTTAATAGAATAAAGAAACAATAAAACACTTAAAGTATCGAGTACTATTATTGAAGAACCCATATTTCCAAAGAAATCCAGATTTTATATCCAATGAGACAATTACTTAAATGTGGTCGAGAGGTATTGTGATTTTATCAGGGTGTTCTAAAGTGAAAGTAGGATAGATATTTATAATTTGATTTTTTTTTGGAATGCTCACCAAAGTAGTTATAGCTTTACTAAGTTCAAAGTGAAGAAAATAACTTTATCCTTCCATAACTTTTGTTTTGAAAAGAATAATATCCAACAGGAACATTTGTTTGTTGCAAATGCAGTGTACAACGTCAAAAAACTTATCTAATAATTTATATTTTCTTTAATTGGCTCATAACAAAGATATATCAATGTTAATGATACCTTTAATATCTACCAAATGCGACTGCCTAGCTCCAAGAAAGACCACATAAATAAATAATAAAACTAATGTAAAAATTGTATTGTGGCTTGACAGTGGCCTCTAGCAAATATATCTTAAAGATTTCAAAATCATAATTCATCAGTTTTTCTTCATAAAATTCACAACATCAGTGAATATTTTCATAGAATTAGAAAATCGAAATGATTGATCAATCTTATGAAGTCGCCGTGGTCTACTTTGGGAAAAGTTTCTTGTGGACATGTTACATTTTGATGCACAAGTAACTAATGTAGAGATGCGATTAACTGTCTGTCTGAATTATTTCCTGCCTCGATTGCTTACCTAAAAAACTAGAACTATGTAAACTAAAACATAAAATATAAAAGGATATATTGAGTGACTTAGATGACCAAAATTTTGTTACAAAAACAGTAATTAATACACGGTTGTACGATATTTCCAAAAACTATCAGCTTACTAATTATGACAAGCTATTAATGTGTGTAGGCCTGCGGCATGCTCGCGCATAGACAATAATGAGGTGGACCGTCAAATTTGTGATTGATACATGTGAAGCAGAATGCAAAGCCCTATCCATAAAAAAGCAAATCAAGTTAGTTAAAAATGGTTAATTAAAGGTTATTCTATTATACATTTAACTGAAGGCATTAAAATAGATATATTCTCTAGCCCACAGATAATTATTTTATTGTTAATAAGTTTAACCCGACTTTCTATTCTTTGTCTTCCTCCCAGGTCCGTGGAAAGGATGGCGTGGGCGCGGTGATGGACTTTATGGAGCTGGAACGACAGCGCGGAATCACAATCCAATCCGCGGCCACCTACACGGAGTGGGCTGGTCACAACATCAACATAATCGATACCCCTGGTCACGTGGACTTCACTGTAGAGGTCGAACGTGCCCTGCGTGTTTTGGACTCGGCAGTGTTAGTATTATGTGCTGTTGGTGGAGTGCAGAGTCAAACGTTGACTGTGAACCGGCAGATGAACCGCTATCAGGTTCCCCGTCTTGCTTTCATCAATAAGTTAGATCGGATGGGGGCCAATCCCACAAAAGTCCTTAATCAGCTCAAGTAAGTGAGTCGTGTAGGTACTCTCAATCTGGCTGTTAATAGGTAGAGCCATAGAAAGAAATGTAGATAGGACAAAAAATTCACGCCTTTTCTCCAATGGAGTAACACCAATATCCAATCAGAATTTATAATAAATAGAGCTACAGAAAGAAGATAAATAGTACCAAAATTTCTCGCCTTTTCACTAATGGAGTAACAACAATCATCCTATCAGAATCCGGTATCTACACGGTAAAATTATTTGACTACATAATAAAAATACTATTTACAATCATTTACATCTATATACTGTACATTATACATTATATATATATATTATAAACATCATTATATATATTACTTGCAGTATTATAAAATCTAAAATGTGTCAAGTTGGTAAAATATATTTAACACTGTAATTGAATTGATATTTGAGTGAAAATTTCATGACTAATAATATCATGCCGTTGGTCTTTATATGATTACTTATCTATTCATGGGAAGGTGTCGAGTATCCTCCTGAATAAATTAAAGAGCGTTTTTCTTGTTAATTATACACATTTTAATATGATTTTTTGCCTTAATTAAAGTAAATTTTTCTGGCTGTTACTTTACAAAATATATATAAGTATTAATATTCGTTACACTTCGTGAATTTTTTCTACTTGAGAAAGGCATTTATACTAACCTCTAACTCATTATGTGCACAAAATGAAACATTCAAAAATGTTATGGCTTCAATGTAATGAAAACATTTCTGCAAAGTTGCGCATTTCAATTGTTTTCATTGGCTATTTTATAGAAGCAAACTCAAGTATAACGCGGCATTTCTACAGCTTCCAATCGGACTGGAATCAAACAGCAGTGGCATTGTTGATCTTATTGAGGAGAAGGCTCTGTATTTTGAAGAGCCATTTGGGTAGGATATTATGCACATGTTTTAACTTTATATGAAAATATTATAATATAATGTTATATAAAAAAATATATGTATGAATTTTGGTGTTGTTCGGTTTCATTTGTATATCTAATTTATTATATTTTCCTCTGTTTTTTAGTATCACAATTCGGGAAGATGCTATTCCCAGCAACATGCTATCTGAAGCTAAGGACAAACGAGCTGAACTTATAGGTAAGTATAGCTTAGGAACCATTATTAGATGATTCGCATCGTCGCCAAATACAAGAGTGTCAACTTGAATGATGCTTGCGCCTCTAGTCATTAATACTAAGGAGAATAGACCTATCTTTGACCATTAATAAGTCGGGCTTGAGTGCATTAAAAAGCCCATGTTTTATTAGTATCAACGTAATATACAAGTACTTAAGTTAAACTTTTAAAAATGTTTCTATAAATTATTTGTATCAGCCTTATTCATATTGATATTTAATTGATATTTTATTAGAAAATACATTTTCTGCAGAAAATTATATTTTTGAATGTATCGTCAGAATTTTATCAATAAAGTAGTACAACAGTCTTATCTAACAAAATGTAACAACCTATAATAAGTGGAGATTTAAAGGGAAAATAAAACTACACATTAATTGTAAATGATATGAGAATAAACTAAAATTTAACTATTTCAAAATAAAACAGAAACTTTTTATATATAAAATTGTTGCATAGTAATTTCCTGATTCAGGCGTTTACACTTAAATCCCAAAAATGGATATAACTCATATTATTTAGAGAATGAAGAATTGTTATGGAAATATTATAACATTAACCATGCCTTGTGTCAAGTTTTTGATAATATTGTTTGCACTATTTGATGATTTTATATATAATTGAACAATTGTTATTTACCTTGTATGCGTTAAATTCTTTAATTAATATTTGGCACAATGTAATTGAAATCAAAAGAAAACACGGCCTCCGCAAAAATGTAAGCCAAGAAACGAGCTCTTCAAAAGCAAAAATTTGAAATCATGTTGATCATACCTAGTACAACTTTTTAATAAATTGATGAAAAAATAGTGCCAACATTGTTTACATTTTTACAGAAGCAATAAACCTCACATACGTGCATAGCTTGTTGTTATATAATAAGGTAATTAATATTAAATAATCAAAATAATACAATTTCAGGTTGTCTACTGCCCGAAAAAACCTCGAAAATCTTTGAAAATTATTAACGTCCGAGAAAATCCTTGAAAACTTCAATAATCTTTGAAAAATACTTAATCTCAAACACTTCTGTTTTACACACAACGTTTGAACATTTATTTATTTCACTCAATAGTTAACTAACAGATAGACATGCTCATATACATCTTTCATATATTTTTAATATATACATACATAACTACATATATTTAATTAAAAATGTCCTGGAAAATTCTGATATATCCTTAAAAATTATAGATTCCACGTACATAGAAAAGTATCTTAAGTAACTGATATATATTTCTATTTATTCAGGGATGTCGTAGTAAATCAGACTATTGTCTGCGAGCCATGTTACCGTTGCGTTACCTTAATGTTCACAAAGATGCAGCACTGTAACTACCCCATTATGAATTATATGGAAAACATTTATAATCATTTACTCAAATACTGTAAAATACACCCGTCTGCTACATCGGTCGGTCCTTATTAATTACAATATTTCATTGTTCTACCTCTATTTTCCACCCAGAATGTGTATCAAATGTGGACGAGGCCCTTGGTGAGATGTTCCTTGTTGATCACACCCCAACCACCGAGGAGATCCACGCCGCTGTCCGTCGAGCCACCATTCGTCGCCAATTCACCCCCGTACTCTTGGGTACAGCACTCAAGAACAAAGGGATCCAGCCTCTGCTAGATGCTGTTGTCCGCTACCTGCCCCAACCCGATGAGGTTGTCAACTATGCCTTGGATGAATCGGGGTAAGAAATTACTATTACCTGCTTACTGTAAGTATTGTGCCTTGTCTTTTAAGGTTAAAATATGATTTGACTAATTGGTCGAATTATATATTTTGAAGATTTTTTATTATCTTTTTAGATTTATTTTTAGATTCTTATTGAATATTTTACTTTACTAGTTGAATTTCCGGCATATCTATGTATGCTTTAGTGATATATTCATCGTTATGCGATTAACTGTCGGAGATGCTCCTAACTGTAAATTTTCTAACATATTGAAATGCGCATTCTGTTCACTGCATTTCTTTGTGTAATTCCAAAATAGTGCCTTTTAAATTTCATTTTCTCTGTTTAAAGATCGGAAGCAGAGAAAGTGGTTTTGAAGCCAGATCGCAGTGATGCACACCCTTTTGTCGGACTCGCTTTTAAACTTGAGGTGGGTTAAGAAATATCCTAGCCTATACAATAATTTTTTTATTGGAACTCTTAATTGTGTATCATTTACATTTTGTTCATTTACTTATTTTTGTTAATATTAATCATCTCTTGAATATACTTAATTTAATTATGACAAACATTATTCAAACTCATAAATCATTGATTAGATTGTACTTTTAAAATTATGAATTAGGCCAATTTATTGTTGCTGTCAATCTTTTAAATTTATTTGTACGTATACATAATAATATAACACGAAAACATTGCTTTTGGATCAAAAGTTTAGACATATTGTATAAAAAATCGAGTATCATTATCATGAGTTTTGTTCCCTATATGCGTATTTTGTAGAACGATAGTGATACTAATCAACTTCTTATTAACAAATATATAAAGAATAACGGTACCATTTTAACTTTTCTAACACTGAAAATAAATATCGAATTGCAACACATTTATTGGAAATAATAGTGGCATTTTTAAAAACCTTCGAATTTGTGTTACTATATCCAAACTCGATTGTCCATATGTTTATGTGATATCATATTTTCTGACGTTTGAATCTAAAGTTGTTCTACTTTTAATAACTGCCATTATGTTATAGTTTACGTCATTAGCCTACATTTTAAAACTGATAATACTAAATTATACTCTCACTTACTTCAGGCCGGTCGGTTCGGCCAGCTGAGCTACATCCGCGTGTACCAGGGTAGTCTGAGTCAGGGCGACAACATCTTCAACAGTCGGACAGGGCGGAAGGTGAAAGTGCAGCGTCTGGGGGTCATGAATGCTCAGGAAATGGAGGAGAAGAAGATAGTCTATGCCGGGGACATCTGTGCGCTCTTTGGTATCGATTGTGCCAGTGGAGATACCTTTACTTCGACAAAGGACTCCAATCTCTCCATGGTGGATTCACTTCACTCTTTCTCCCGATTATCTGTTTTACTGTCTATCAGAATAATTAGGCAATAAAACTGTTAGTTAGATTGATTAACATTATGCCCCTTCACATACTCAGATTTTTCTTACGAGTCCTTATAGATCGGCAACTCGTAGTCAATCGCAAGTATTCGTAAATAACTCGTCACAGCTCGCAGACACTCTTAAGGATCTGTGGAGGGAGAGTGCACTGTCAAAAATCGTGCAGGAATTGACTTTTCTGTAAAAGCTTGTAACAATTCGTCAATAGCCTAAATCACTCGCAACAACAAGTAATTACCATCCGTAAATGACACCTTGCTACTTTTTTTCGAATGATGAAACATTGAGATTTGCAGGATTTGTATATATTGTTTGCCTAAAAGTCCTAAGGACTCGAATATTCGTAACTATTCGTAACAAATCATAAACAGGTCGTAACAAACACATAAATTAAAAGCTTCGTTTAAATCGTAACTTTAAGTAATACACACTTAACAATCCGAAAAACCTCGTAAAATGCACGTAAGTTGCTCGTAGTTATCCGTGACAACTTTTAACAAAACGTGTAGTTTTGTCGCAAATACATCGTAATACACCCTCAATAGCTCGATATAACACGTAATAACTCTTGAATTGCTTGTAAAAGTGGTGAACTCGTAAGGATCCGTGTACAAATTATGCGATCCGTAAGGACTCAAAAGAAAAACTCGTGTATGTCAACGGGAATTATTAAGTTGACTAAATTTTTTTTTGCAAAAATATATTAGTTAAAAAACAATCGTTAATTTTATAATTGATAGAATTCTCACAAAAAATTAAGGAATCTTTTATTAATTGATTTCACTAAAGTGTTTTTGTATAATATACTGCAAACATTGTTAATATAATTTATTTAAAATTATTTAAATTCTTACAGCTTTAATATTCCATGGAAATAATTTGAAGTCGATGAAGCAGAAATTGCAGATTTCTGGAGATTTTGGTTTGAAAATTTAACATTAATGATTCATTGCTATCCAGAATTTTTAGCTAAATACCTCTACATTTTATATTTCATACGTTTTGTTTTTATCAATTCTAGGAGTCGATATACATTCCCGAGGCGGTTGTCTCAATGGCCATCAAACCCAAGAACAGCAAGGATCTAGAAGGTTTCAGCAAGGGACTGGCCCGGTTCAGCAAGGAGGATCCAACCTTCCGAGTCTCCTTTGAGGTGGAGAGCAAGGAGACGATTGTCTCCGGCATGGGGGAGCTACATCTGGATATCTATGCTCAGAGGTTGGAGAGGGAGTACAATGCTCCATGCCTACTAGGTAAACCCAAGGTCGCATTCAGAGAAACCATGTTGGAACCAATTGAGTGAGTTTTGGTTGCGCTTTCGATTTTATTATTATTGCTCTTTTATCACATTATTTTTGCTTATCTTTAAGAGAACTGGCGGCATTCATTATTCATACATAGCTATAAAATTACGTGTGAATAATTTAAGGTCGATAAAGCAAAAATGCTAGATTTCTGGGGATTTTGGTTAAAGTTTTTAGCATTAGAGATTCATTACTATCCAAAAAAATAATCACGATGTTTGAATTTGTAATCTGTTTTAAGTTTCCCTTTACGATGCAGTGCAGCAGCATCAATTGTCTTATGGACTTGTAAACGACTTGTTGCATAAATATATTTAAGAAAAACATACCAAGAGAATCCGACTTATTGATGCATATTGCTGTACATAACTTCCGTTCGACCAAGACAGTAACTTATATTTTCATAATTAAACTTTAAATTTTAGTATATTTTAACATATCGCACATGTGTAAACGTAATATTTGTATATATTATTTGAGTGCACTAAACCTTTTAAACCAATTTTTGACGCTATGCAGCAAAATTAGCTATACTTGTATAATATGATACTCATGATAATGTATCTCTAGTATTAAATCAATGTATAATTTGTGTATGATATTTGTTACTTAGGTGTATTATTGCTGCAGTTTGTGATTTTGGCTTTTGAAATTTGTTCATCCCGCTTGTGAGCTTATTTTTATAGGCAAAAGATGGAGAAATTAATTTTTCAAAATGAAAGATTTATGTATTTGTACATAATATAATAAATATTTCTTTATTTGTGTTATAAATATAACTCATTAGCATTTAATGTTCCATTAGCTCAATGATCAATTTTTGCCCAAATGTAATATGAAACTGATACTTTAGAAAAAATATACCATTTTAGTTTTACTCGTATTATTTAATTCGTATTTATGTTTTTTGGAGTAGCTTGAGACTTAAAATTATAACCTGTTTTATGATTATCGATTTTAATTTTATAACTTATTTAGATATATTTTCGATTATATTTCGATAATTATGAAATATATACACCATGAAACATTTGTATATGTGTTGTTCTAATTTAACAAACTAAGTCTACAATCTATAAGAAAAGTCAAATAGGAAATATGAGTACACGCCGCCTTTTATCGATTTCCCCATGTTTAACATAGATAGACAAAAATTGGTTAATTTAAGACTCAAGTATAGTTTAAAAAGAGTAAGGTAATTGTAAATAGTATCTACTCGAATTTCCACATGATTTGAACTATAGTAACTAAATGAATCGAAATTATATTTTAATTTATTTGACATGAGTCCTTGATATAATAGTATCAAATATTTATATTATCACATTATAACCATGTATACTGGAATTCAGGCCATATTGTACCATGCCCATTTCAATTTCTGAAAAAGGTAATAAGTATAAAATCAAAAAAGTTGAAACTCTCTAATAAAATCCATCAAATAGCGACGCTCATAGTGACTTCGATTAGATTGCAGATCTAATAGATTATTTTGATGTTCAAATGTATGCATAATATAAGATTTTTTTTTGTTATATTGTACTTGATAGTTGAATCAATTACAGTTACCCGATTTCTGCAAGCTTCTTTCAAATTAAACTTCTGTGTTAGCACCTTAAACGAATTTATTTCCAACTCCCTGTCTCATCATTTCTCATTTCAACCCAGGTACGACTACATGCACAAGAAACAGTCTGGTGGTCACGGTCAGTTCGCCCGCGTTGTGGGAGTCATTGAGCCTCTCCCCATAGAGAGGAACATCCACCTCGAATTCTTGGACCAGACTATGGGTACCAATGTGCCTAAGAACTTTGTCCCTGCTGTAGATAAAGGCTTCCGATTCGCTTGTGAGAAGGGCACCTTTGCGGGACAACGGTGGGTAACTTTCTTTTACTAAAGAGTCAAAATACAACGTAATGTATTTTGAAATCTATTACCCAAGCTGATTGTTTGTTATTATTATATTTTTATTGTAATATTACCTATTGTTTACTCGTCGAAGAAATGTTATCGTTAGTGTATAAAATTCTAATATTCATTGTTTATTAAATGCAAATGAATTCATCTTGTTGTCATAGGACATTTTTTTCGTCTATAAATCAATATACCACAAACTATAACAATGAATAGTTATTAAACACAGACTTAAAGATAACCTTTCCTATATATCTCACATTTGTCCATTGTGTCAAATAGAATGTTTCCATCTTCTGCTGGTTATGTCTTTTAAATATATTTATACAAATAAACTGAATTCTTTTAGATTACTGTTTTAGCATTCTACTAAAATAAATGCTAAATTAACATGTTATTTAGTGTATTGATTAAGGTGTTTTGTATTGTCGACAATTGAGTAAAACTCTTCGCTATAGAAGCACTGCAAATATATCTTTGTTTTTAAAATTGTTAAGCGTTTATTATGCATTCAGGCGGAAACGACAGAACTGGTCAAAAACCCTAAGACTATATTTCCTTACTTAATTTTAATAGAGAATTGATTCAAATATGCTTTTCTTATTGTTCAAAAACATAAGTATGGAATTATATTTTATTTTAAAACCAATTATTGACTATTTCATAGATAAATGTGTTTTTAAAATAATTAATTAAATTTGGAAGGAGTGACAGTCAGGATTTACATACGTACCATACTAACAATGTAAAAAAGAACCTTACTGCTCAATGTAATAAAATAAATCAAAATTATTTAGTACATAAATAAATTGATATTCAACAATTGTTAAAACGAATATCTTTTGAAAGTTGTTTTACTTTACGAATGTTTTTTAGATAAGAGCCGGATGTACATACATCATATTTCGATATTCTTTTGATTCATATTACTATTACCTATATTTATTAGCCTGTTTAAATTTTGACAGATAGTAGTTGTTTATATGCTTTTCCTGCAGGATTGTTGGTATTCGATTTCTACTTAAAGATGGTGAAAATCACGCTGTTGACAGTAGTGACTACTCGTTCCAGTTGGCTGCTGAAGGGGCTATGAAACAAGGTCATTTTCAATCTTATTACTTATTCTATTTGATTATAATTAGATATAACAATCAATGTTAAGCCTACTTCTGTATACTAGATGTATAACAAAAATTATGTTCCTAATTTGCTTGTGGATTAGTACTTAATTGTTGTTTTAATATAGCCATATAATATACAAATTATATTTATTCCATTTTAAACAATATTGGCAGTTTTGTTGAGATTGTTTTGTTTTTGTATAAACTGGATAAATTTTATAATATCTTTTATTTGTCTCAATATTTTATGTTTCTATTTGAAAATATATTTACTTCGTGATTTTTTTGGTTTATATGGGCTATTTAGTTGCCATATTTAAACAATTGTCAAAACTGCACATATATATAACTGCAAAGTTATTGACAAATAAGTTTCTTGCTGAGGAATTACGTCGCCAAACTGCATTTTTTAAATCAATATCGCTGCTTTTTTAATCATTTCTGCTTAGATAACAAACAGCTGCTCCATTATTCTCACTTTTATGAGAATTTATGGAAAGTGTTTTTTTGTCGTGTCAGTTTGTGAAATTCCAGGTGTTGTAAGAGTCTAAAAATGTGTTTGCAATTATTATGTGATAAAAAACGAATGTGGCTTTGGTGCGAGGGTGCCTTGAAAAAAAGTCGTTTTATAAGAACTACAAACTATTTTTCGTAAAAACTTCTCGAAAGGTCTCTCGTTAAATATGACTTTGTGCAAAATTCGTCTAGCCTGCCACCAGCCATTCTAAAAAAAATATATCTAACTTCTAACGTTTTGAGAAGATTTACAAGATCCTGTGGTTTGTAATTTAAAAAGTGATTATCTTATCGCATGGGAATGCCTAGCTGTGTGGAAAGTTGTTTCTCAGTTAATGATGAAGTTCTAGTGGACAATAGGAAGCAGTTATTTTTTATATCTCAAAAAATATTCTATGATGCACACACACTATGGGTGCTGGAAATCGATTGAATATTGACCTAATTTCCGAATTGTTGACATTTGTTAAGTAAGAAAGAGGAATCACAGTCTGTAGATCGTATTGAAAGGAAGCGAAAGGTCAAAAGGAATTTTACGCATTGTATGTCGAAAGATTGTGTTTGGAGACTAATTTCGAGACCGAAGATCACTTGATTGTGAAACAAATGGCTGCTAATCGAAAATATTTCATTGATTACATTTTATGTTTATTATGCGGCATCAACCAATTGTAATGTTTTCTGTTATTCACATCACAAATAGTTATTTTTAATTCCTTGGATTATCTCTACTAGAATTTCGACTATATGGAATATGCGTTCTTTGTGATAAACTCTGCCATTCTACAGTTATTTATAATAATATTTATTATTATTTGTGTAATTTTAGATTACCATTCAACAATTCCATTAGTTCGGAGTTTTTTTGCGTGTATAACTTTATAACAATATTGATTCAAATAAATGCTTTTTATAGCTATGTACCTTTATAATGTTATATTGTCAATATGTGTAATTTTCTTTGCTTAATTGTAGTACCTCTAAAATGTCCAATTATATGTTATTACCTCTTTCATATGCAAAATATGTCCGTTCATGTAAAAACTTCCGTGATTCGTCTCAATTTAAAATATACTAAACACCGGGAAATGAACTGACCTAGAGCGACCGGGTAATTTAGATGAAAAAATATGCGGACACTGTTAATACTATAATAGTAAATTTATATTTAATTTATAGATATAATAATATGTATATTCATGCTATCAACTATTTATACTAAATTTGGAAGTTTCGCTTAACAGTATAATCCTCATAAAAACGATTTGGAAATTTTTATATGATATAAAAGATACAAATATGCCATGTGCGTGCGCAATTGTATTTTTGCAATCTAGCGTATAGTAAACAGTTCATTTGCTATTTTAACCCTTTTAACTGAAAGAAATTGAAATTCGTGAACAAATACATGTCAGGATTACAATCTAGATATACATATTTATTTATTATGTTATTTGTTCAGCGAAGAACATGGGCGCCTGGCAAGTGTTGGAGCCTGTGATGCTAGTTGAAGTGTCAGCCCCAGCTGAGTTCCAGGGGAATGTCATGTCCACAATTACGAAGCGCCATGGGATCATCAATAACACTGAAACTGACGAGACCTATTGCACCATTATTGCCGAAGTGAGTTGGAGTGTGCCGCAATGACTATGGTTACCTTTAATGGGGAGTGTATACTTGGTATTCAAGGTCTTTGATGCTTCCATTTTCTGCTCTGCTTCCTCCAGTCGTAATAATGATAATTTGAGTATACTTCTTTGACTGATGCTCACACATTATATTCCAAATGCTGTGTAATTCCCAATTGTTATCCTATTTTATCAAATATCCTTTAAATTATATATTTGTGTCTATTTATTTTAAATGCGATTTGTATTTGTTAGATTTTTGCAATTTTATTGCGATTAGTATTTACAAACTTTAATATCCTTATTATACATTTTCTAAAAATGTATTTCACACATTTTCGACATAATGCTTCCCACTGATTAAATAGAACCTTTCCTAGACCATCCTATTAGAAAAACATTAAATTAAATTCATAGGTGGTATTGCAAAGGGCGGAAGAGCTCAGCTCCTGTGCAAGCCAACGGCCAGCTAGCTAGAGATGGTGTCTCGATAAAAACACTAGACAGAAGGCAGTGGCGAGCAACTGTCTTATCTTGCCAAATAATCATGGATATGCACAACTGATCAAGAAAATGTCAAGAAACTAAACAAGCATGGATAAACGCAAAATGTGAAGAGATTCAGAGATGTAGGAATACAAAACCATCAAATATGCACAGGCACACCAAGGATCTTGCTGGAAAGAAGACATGTACTTCATCAGGATGTCTAAAAGCAAAAGATGGGACAGCCATTCTAGAAAGGAAGAAAATACTGGAAAGATGGACAGAATATATACAAGAACTATTCCAGGAAGACAGAATGCATTGTCATGAATAAGAAGACAGTATAACCAAAGTGTGAGCTAAACATCAAAGGAAACAGGATCAAGCAGGTTGAAAAGTTTAATTACCTAGGAAGTCTGATAACAGAGAATGGAAAGTGCGGTAGAGATATAAAGAAAAGAATAGAAATGGCAAAAGAGTACTATAGACTGCTATCTACAATCCATTCTTACCTATAAAAGTGTTGGACAATTTAATCTCAAGTGGAAAGAAGACTGGAAGCAGTAGAAATGTGGTTCCTCAGAAGAACGTTCAGAATATCTTGGACAGACCATGTTATAAACAAAAAATACTAAGCTGAAAGGTGGGAAGAGGAAGGACTTTAATGAAATCCATCAGGAAGTGGCAACTCCAATTCCTTGGGTACATAAGGAGAGAAGAAGGTTTAGAAAATCTAACATTAACTGGTCAGATAGAAGGAAAGAGAAGCAGAGACAGGCAGCAATTGACTTATTTGAGAAGCCTAAGCAAATGGATGACAGCACATGTACCAAACAATGAAAGAGCAAAGTATCAGAGCAAGAACTGATAAAGTCAACAGGAGACTGTGGAGAGCCATGATCACGGACGGTACTTAGAGAGAGAAGTGCTATTTTCAGTGAAATAAATTATTGGGCTAAATTGTCAATTATTATGACCGTTTTCTATACTTTTTTGTTATATTTAAGATCTAATATATAAGATTTCAATGTAATTTATTAACAAATAAAAAACTTATCAGTCTAATATTTTATATTTAAATTACAACAGTCATTTTCAATTTATCAGTTATTATTGTCATTTTAAATGTAATAATTATCTAATTATTGTCTATTGTAATATATTCGATTTCTAATTCACTACATATTTTAAATGAATTAAGGTTATTATTCAGTAGTGAGTTTCTGACTTTATTTATTATAGACAATTAGTATTAATTTCTTAATCTCTACCCACCCATCGAACAAGGTTCCCCTGAACGACATGTTTGGTTACTCGGGTGAACTCCGCTCCCTCACAGAAGGGAAGGGAGAGTTCACGATGGAGTACCTCAAGTACTGTCCAACTCTCCCCGAAACTCAGATTGCCCTGCAAGACGCCTATGAAGAGGCTCAAGATGCAGCGGCCGGTGGTGGAACTTCTTCCAAGTCTAAGAAGAAGGCCAAGCGGTGAAGACTCATCCACACACATCATATCTTACTTTCAATTTCCACCACTTTCTCCGTGTTCGAATTTCAGGCATTGTAACGTTTATAATGCTACTTTGTACATTTTCACGGTCTCGAAATTTGTATGTTATCATGACGATGATAAATGTTGGTCTTTGTAGGCAGACTATGTTTTAGGTTGATATGGTCCGGAAAATACACCAAAAAATACTTGTAAAATGGAAGATGTTAGAATTATTATTAATATAAGTGAAACTATTTCTGGGATCAATAAAATCAAACTACACCAGATTAATATTCATTATTCATTGCTTTTTAGTGTTGATTATAATGTCTTCTGCCTTCTTTGATGCTATCGTTTTCTTGATAGGTCAACAACTTCTTCATATAATATAGAACTCATTATTAGGAACCATTATATATGTATTTTAATTTGTTTGTTGTAATTTATTGACTTACTAAGAATATCGCTGAAGTTTTGCACGTGGAAGTTCTGCAGTCATTTAGAACTGTACAGAGTACTTTAAGTTTCTACTTTCCCATTACTCATATTTCAATTAACTGTTGTACACTTACATGTTTGTAATCAATATATTTAAGTGAAGCAGCCTATAGTAGTGTCTTTTTGTAGTAAACTGTAAATTTATAAATGGGGCATTTTGAAACATGTATATCTATAAATAAATAGTCGTCTTAAAAGGGCGTCTTGCAGTCGGTAAATTACTCTCATCCATCAGAGCATTTTTTTGTTTCATTTTGAAGATTTTTATTTTAATTGGTAGAAATTTAAAGAAAATTTAATAATTGTTATTGTTTACATTTCTAGCAATTTTTCATTTTTACGCTTCTTTTTTTATATACTTTGGACGGGATGGGAGTAATTTTCCGACTCATGTAATAATTAACAAATCTGTTGATTATTGAGAATTATTTTCTATTACTAATTTTTAAATCCAAAAAAGGGAATAAAATAAAAAATGCCGGTAGTTTTATCACATAAAAAGAAAGGAGAAGGTTTAACTCATTTAGTTACGAGTATATCCCTTTTTTTTAAATAAGTGTAATTTCTTCAGTTGCTAATAAAGGAGTTGGTTCAGCAGCTAATAGTATTTCAGATGCTGTTAAGAAATCTAAAAAATTAAAACAACTTCAAATTATTCAAGAAGTACTAAATAAACATAGAAGATAAGTTAAAAAAGAACAATAAAGGGTGGTGGTTTTAAAAAATGATAATTTTATTATTCAAAAAAGCATAATCCAATCACAGCAGAAAAAATTGGCGAATCTTTTTTAAATTCACGAACCAATTGAATTTTATAATATGAAAAACAAGATAATTTGGTTGTTTCCCCATCTACATCTTCTGCTCGTAATCTAAATATAGTAGGCTGAGTAATTACATTTGAAATTAATCATACTGCTTCATTTCTTTTACTTTCAAATGCTTTTATTACATGTGAATTTCAAATTAGTAATCAAGCAGACAATACTCTTTCAGCTAATACAATTACATTAGAGCATTTAAATTCCTTCCTTAGATTATTTCAAACCATGACATTAAGAGCAGAAAGCAATCAAATATATCAGAACCAGGTACTCTCGATAGTATGTTAAAAGTGTTTTATATCCTAAAGATTATAATAAAATTAGTGGTTTGACTCCAGATATTGGTAATATTGATCTTGCTCAATCTGTCGCTATCACAAAAGCAAAATATGATACTTCAATTGCACGATTAGAAAGAATTAATATATAGAGCAGCAGATCAAAGATATGGTAATACTATCGATTGGTCACGTCATCCTCTTTTTAGGTAATATTTTTGAAAAAATAATGATACAGAAATTTTTTTGTTTAGATAATTCAAATGCATAATTAGTAATTACAAAACTAGAACTACATATTCCACAAATTGCACCATTTATTGAAGTAGAAATTAGTAAATAACTTAAACTCTTTCTAAGGATATTAATTTCACATATCTTAAAAGAACGGACCTGCCAATCGTCCCGATTTGGTCGGGACAGTCCCGATATTTAAAACAATTTTGACAGTCTCGATATAATAATAGACGTTTATTCGTAAAATAAAGTGTAGCAATGGGAATCTTACACACGAAAGTAATAATAATAATATGC